>SCDY01000747.1:0-79830 GCA_004143825.1 Drosophila micromelanica | reverse complement strand
ATTTTTAAACTGAAATGTAGAATTCATATAGACAACGAACCTTGAACAAAAAGACCATCCTCACCAAAATCGGTTGAGTTTTGGCAAAGTTACGTCTGGGGAAAGTTGAGACCTACCCTTATTTGGGAACACTAGGGTATATATTCGAAAATTTTTTCTTAATTTTTCACTTAATATTATACTACATTTTTTGTAGCTCGTACAAAACATTTTTCATATATAACCTTAAATTCATTATATTTGATCATTGAAAGAAGAAATTTGCTAATAGAGGCAGATGTTCTTTAAGCATTCGACAACTATGTAGAAATTTTCGGTTATATTCTAGATACTAATACGCAACGTAATTAAAGTGGCAGTAAATTTAAGAAATTTGAGGAGCGCACAGAGTTGTTATAGACTGTTCACGATTTGGTCCACATTAATATAATAGATATTTAGATATTGATCTGTTACTCACCCAATAATAGACTGAAGTAGACCGAAGTTTTGCTGCAGTATTGCTTATAACCGAAATTCTTGTAGAATATGCAGAAGACGTGCGGTGCCCAGCAGACGATGAAGATTACGGCGGAGGCAATGAGCATATTGGCCAAATGGCGACGCGATCGCAACGTCGAGGTCTGCGGTAACGGTATTCCGGGCGTGGCCGGACCACGTCCCAGGCGATGAATACGCTGCCGCTGCGAGTGGGCGCGTATCTCCCTCATAGCTCTAAAATAAATTAAAATTCATTATTAACATTTTTCTACAAATATACAGAGTATTGAGTATAGAGATCTGAAACTTTAAATATAAACTAGTTTGGAAAACCTTATCTTGATAAATTCCTTGAAATTTTCAAATTTTATGTAAAATTATCTCAGACAGATTTTTATGACCTGCCCTCGTGTTTGGGGGCGTGGCAAATCGCTAAAATTTTTATTTCTCCCTCAGTTTTAAAGATAGATACATCATATTTTGTTAGACAGATCAATAAAATATATATATCTTGGGCGATGAAACCCCCGAAATTCCAGAGTTCCCATGACATTCTCTCTTTTTGAACGTTTTTTTTTTTTTTTTTTTTGTTCCGGCAGCAAACAGGTTGCAGGATACTCTTTTATCTGTCTTTATTCAATTTGAAATATAACACCATTAAATTTTTTAAATTTATGCTGTGAATGAGTATCGCGCAGTCGGTTAACGCCGACTGCCAAGTTTTTGTTAATAACATTCGATTCGCTTACCTGGGCGAAATTGGATTGCTGGAGCGATAGGAGCCCGGCTCCAGGGCCGCACTGGACGCCGGCAGGCCTGGCTGCAGATTGTGCAATTGGATGTCTCCCGGACTGACGGCGATTTGACCACCACCACCACCGCCATTGGCATTCCCATTGGATGTGTCATCGGCAGTGGTTGCACCGCCGCAGGCAGCCTGCTGAGCATTGGCACAGCCGGTGACGATGACCATGTGCGTCTGGCGGCGCAGGATCGGCATCGGCAGCGGCAGTTCGCCGTGTGCCGCGCGTGCGGTGAGCGACAGGGCGCAGAGCTTGCGACGGACACCATAGTGATTGAGTAGGACACCCAGGCCGGGCAGCACGAACACGGCAATCGTGTGGAAGATGATGAACGACATGAACATGGCATTGGCGCCCAGATCCGAGGTGCAGCTAATGCTAACCGGATTCGGTGTGGTTGCCGCGCCAGCGCCCTTAATAATTACCGACTTGGCCATTATCCTATAGGCGAACAGAAATGGCGTGCTGATGGCGGCCGATGCTAGCCAGGAGAGCACGGCCAGGGAGACGTGGAGATAACGACGCTGTCGCAACTGCGCCAGACGCGGATGTTTTACGGTCGCGTATCGATCCAGCGAGAGCATAAAGAACGAAATTGTGCTGGCTGCCACGGGCATAACCTGTGCGTGCAATAATAATAAAATGGAAAATAAAGATTCTTTTTTATTATGTTTACGAGCTGCGTGCCTTAAACGCGAATTTCAGTTCGGGCCACTTTTAATAAATAATATTCGCGCCAAATCATAACAGTTGCTGTTAAGATCAGTTGGTGCTTTTAAGAAACGTAACCGCCGATAATAATAATCGATTGATTTAAAGTGAAAAAAGTTTGCACTTAACTTTTTTTTAAGTAAATTTACCCTGTTCTTACCTGAACATAGTGTATCAGCTTGCATAGTAGAATGGGTAAAGATCGAGTGCCGCGATTCATGGCCAGATTGAGGAGCGTGACGGGCGCCGAGATGCCGGTCACCAGCAGATCGGCAATGCAAACGGCCAGCAGCAGCGGATTGCGCAAACGCACCGACGACGCCGAGCACAGGGTGAGCACCAAAGTTGAGTTGCCCACAACGCCTCCAAACACAACCAGGCCGTAGCTGATGGCCAGCATTAGAATTGTGAAAGATGGTATCGCATGCTCAGTGTCCGCACCAGCCTCAATGTCATACGGATTGGTGAGCGTAAAATTGCCGTAGCTGTCGTAGTCAAAGTCATGCGAGGCGCCGCCAGTGTTGCCAACGCCGGCGCCGCCTCCACCAAAATAGTTGTGCTCGAGCAGCGCATAGTGCAGGTCAGTGCCATCGCTATCGTTATCGATATTGCTATCGAACGTGGGCTCCTGCTGCTGCTGTTCCTGCTGTTGTTGTCTCTGTCTTCGGTATGTGTTTTCCCACCATTGCTGCAGGTTATTGCTATTCATCCTTTATTCACACTCGTGTATTGCTAATACTTGGCGCTGGCGATCGTTTGTCGATGCGGTTGTCTGGCTGCCTCATTGCATACTAAAGGTGCTAGGTGCTGGTGCTGCATGCAAGCAAATCAGAAAATGAGAAAAGGTAGCAAGTAACAAAATGCCATCATCATCAGTCTTTCACACCCTGTATTTATTGAATACATTGGGTAGTTGCAGTTTATGCCAATTTAAGACTAACTTAATGTATATTTATTTTTTTATAATATATATTTATTTAAATTTTATGAGATATCAATATAAGTTAAATTTAAAAATATAGATAATTTTAGAGCCCCAATAAGTATGCTAAATTTGTTTAATACATAAACATAATATCCGTTACGAGGTATAAAATAGTTGCGCTCCTACGGTTGCACTCTTTTTGTTTTGTTTCAACAAGGACACACGAAGTGACAGCTACATGCACCCCATACATACATACATATATGCGCACACCCACACACACACACACACACACACATAAACAAGAACCTCTGCCTGACACTGAAACTCTTGCAATGAGAACAGGGCGCACTCAGAGATTAGTGCTGCGCTTCCTTCCGCAGTGCCCCATTTTAGCCCGGCCAAATGAATGGCAACCTTGCACTTTGCGACCAAACCAAGCCCCAACCAACCCCATTGACAAGCCCAACCGCAACGAACTGGGTTTGGCGTCAACACGCAAAGCTGTGCAACAAGAAATCGTGGCTTAATTGTGCGTTAAAGCCAGGCGAAAATTTAAATGATGATGCTGCTGCATGTGCAGCAGCAATAACTGCAGGCGAGCTGCAGCTATTAAAAAACTTTAATTAAGAATGGTTATCAGAAAGGGGCGGGCGAACGGTCAGCGAAGCTCATTAAACGCCGTATGAAAACAACATGCGCTAGGGTGACTCAAGATTTGATCGAAATGCGCAATACGTGCATGCTACGAACATGTTTGAGTCACCCTCATGTGTTGTTCTAGCAATGATTAAAAGGCAAAGTGTGTGGGTGTATGCGTGCGTGTGTGTGTGTAAACAAAAGCTCTGGCAGACAGCGCGCTTTGCTTGCGTCAGTTTGTGTGACCGGGCTTCTCTGTGTGTGTGTGTGTGTGTGTGTGTGTGTGTGTGTGTGTGTGTGTGTTTGTATCAATTTTGTTGGTGGTGGCATTTTTAGCCGCCGCCATTGTTTAGCGCAATTTCTGCATGTGTGTGTGTGTGTGTGTGTGTACGCTTTTGCTTTTTGCTGTCGGTCGCTTTTGTTTTCACCCATTGTGCGGCGGTTGATGTGACTGACGTTCGCTTAATCTGCTTAATTTGCGTTAATTTAATCGTGGCTTGCGCAAATATGTTGTCGGCATCCTTTCACCAAAAGTCATGCATAAAGCCATATGTGTGAGTGTCTATTTTTAACTCAAAATCCCTAGCGAAAAATAACCTGTTGGATTAGCACTTGTACTTCTTTTTTAATTGTAAATTCTTAAATATACATTATATTTAAATGTGAATTTAATAACAATAGTTACATTAGGCAATTAATTTTGCAAGGTTTTTAAAAATCCAACTGATAACATTTTGACAAGTTAAGTTCTTGGATCCATAGCTCCCATACTTCAAAACCTCATAACTTTGTCAAAACCGAACCGATTTTCATGTTTGAGGGCATTTTAATTATGATTTGGCCTCTAGATAAAATCTGCATTCAAAATATTTTAATTTTTGAAAATAAAAATTTTCAATTTTTTTTTTGTGAAAAGATAACCGACTTCCCCCTTTTTCATTTAAAAAAAATTTTTTTAAATTTAGAATTGTACAAAAGCTAGAAAGCTGATCTTGGACTCATTCGATTCGGAAATACCATACGCAGATAAAGTTTATTTCAAAAGATCGATAACTCTTTCCGTTTTCTTATTATCGATATTTATCGCTTTTTTGACTTTAAGCATAACTTGATTTTTATTTAAATCGATTACGGGTTTAGAAAACACAACATTTTTCCCAATTCTGAGATGTTCCAATTTTTTGTCAAAAATCGTGTTAAATTTGACAAAAGTTTTGACAAGTAATGCTCTCGGATCCATAGCTCCCATACTTGAAACTCCGATAAGTTTGTCAACAACAGGGTTGCCGAAATCATGCTTTAAACGAATCCTTAATTCAATATCAACAATATTTGGAAAGAAACAGTAATAAAGAAAATAAATAAAACCAGTGAAAAGCTTAAAATTCCAATCAAAATTGTGTACAATATTCGGGACCAACACAGGCCGCAAAACGAAACTCCCCGCAGATGGGGGTGGCAACTCTGTAGCGTAGGCGTGTGATTTGCTTATTGAGGATAAATGTGAAATCTATATTAATTTACGTCACTCAAGCTCAGGACGCACAAAAGGTGACAAAAAGCGAAGGCAACGCAAATCCGCTGCCCGCAAAGAATGGACAAAATTTGTGAAGCCAATGAGATACAAAAAAACAGGCAAAAAGGGAAAACGGAGGGAAAACTGCGTACCAGAGGCGTATACGCAATATGAGGGTTGGAATGAGATGGATTCCGATTGTTGTCATTGCCCCCTAATATGAAAACTGTCAGCCACAGGTGATTTAATAACACGGGCGCCTACGCATACACACGCACACACACACACACAGCAAAGCCGCCAGGATACACACGCACAAGATACACACAGGACTACCACACACACACACACACGCACACACATACACATACAGCAACTTGATGGCGTTTGCTCGCCCGCTGCTTTTGTCTGTTCTTATTGATTTGACAGCTTACCATTGGCTCGTCTGTATGTGTGTGTGTGTGTGTCCAAGCGTCTTTTTAGCTTCTTCGTGACTGCCACAATACAATAGCAAACAAATACAACTAACCATATAGCTGTGTGTTGTCTTTGCCAAAAAAAAAAATATATATATATAAAATAAAAAATCTTTTTCGGAAAAGGCAACTTGTGCAAAGTTTAGGCCAAGAACAATGAAAAGTGCGTGGGCTGGGCAAAAGCAAAGATAGCAGCCACACACACACACACACACACACACACACACACACACACACAAAGCAAAAAGGAGAGAGTGAGAGAGACAAAAACTCACATTGGCCATGTAAAAAACGACGCCATAATTGCTGGCTATAAAAAATGCGTGACAAGAGCAAAAGAAGCTGAATAACAATTAGTGTTGTATCGGAAGGCGGCAACGCCAGCGCACCCACGCACACACACACACATGCACACACCTGCACAACACATACAAACACACACATTAAGTATACGTAATAACTTACAATTTTGTTGTTGCGCGCTTCATATGAAATTTACAAAAAAAAAGGTTTAATTTATTTGCTGTTTTTTTTTGTGTAGCGACTGTTTTATTATTTTATTTAGTTGTGTTTTACTTTATCGAAGGCACTGTAATTTACAGTTAGTACTATTTTGCGTTTTTTTGTTGTTGTTGTTTTAAATACGTTATTGCAGCGGGCGCGTCTTATTTATTTATTTTATTTTCTTTTTATATATATCAAATACACTTTTAGCAAATATTTTTTACATTCGTATTTTTTTGTAGATTACGTTTATAAAATTGTTTTAAAAAATTCTTATTTTTTTGGCGTTTGTTAAAACAGTTTGTAAGTGGTGTGCGTGTAGGTGTTTGTGTGTGTGTATGTGCGCGTGTGAGTGTTTGTGTGTGTGTTAGTGTGCGTGTGCGTGTGTGTGTGTGTGGGAAAAACTAAAAGAAAACTCAATGTGCGGTGTGCAAAAATTGTTCCTCAATGGCGCACATTACACGTAAGGACTACGGCGGAAGACTGTCCCGTATGACAGTGAAAATTGTGCTGAGGCAACCAGCCAAGCTAGCTAGCCCGAGAGTCGAGTTCGGAGTTAAAAGTCGCGAGAGACGCCGACAGACCCCGAAAATACGAAAGCTTTTGTGAGTGCAGAACAACGGGCGAAAGCTTTCCTCCGCGGCTCAATTGCTTGACTTTCGCTTTCATTAACCAGCCGGGGGTCCGCCGTAAAATAACTTTTCCAAATTTCAGATTACTTTATATGGTATTTAAAAAAAGTATGTGTATTAGTTTAATTTAATTTAAAAAATAATCTTATTTAAATCAGCTTAAGTTTCTACGAATTTTTGAAAATTCTTTGAAATTTTTCTGTAAAATTTGAGATATATTAATAGCAGTAATCGCTCAAAATGAAAAATGATTAGCATTTCTAAGAGTACAGAAATTAGAACTATTCCAGATTTTCGATTATATTAAATGATATTTAAAAAAAATTTATATAAATTTAATTTAATCTAAAAATATTTTATTTAAATCAGCTTAAATGTTTACATTGTCAAGAATTTTTGAAAATCCTTTGAAATCTTTCTATAAAATTTTAAATATATTTTAAGAGTAATCGCTCGAAAATGGAAATTATTAGCACTTTTAAAAGTACAGAAATGCGATTTTTAATTTATTAGTTTTTATAAATCAAATTCGAATTGGGAATTCTTTTTTGAATAGTAAAACTTTTTTAAATGCCTGGAGGCTAAAGTCAAACTGAACGATTTAATTGAATTGAATATTTTTACAAAATTGTATTAAACCAGTTAACTAAATTTTCAAATTTTTTAAAATTTTAAATAAAAAACGCATTTAATTAAAACAGGACCTGATGCGAATCTAATTTTCAAGCGTCCACTATTTAAATTTAATCAAGAAATATATAATATAGATCAAGAAATATATATATTGTGCGAATTTGGTTAAACAACCATTTAGGTGATATTTAAAGAAAACAATTTGTAGTTTAAATGCTAACATGTTTTTCTCTTTATTTAAATATTTTTGTATATGATTAAAATGCATGATGTACTTTTAATAGTCGCAACTTGTATTGGATTTTCTTCCGTTGTATACTTTGATTTTTCTTTTTGTATATATATTTTTATATGTAACTTATGTGCTTAATTATACATTGTAGTTGTTTTCTGTTTTGTTTGTTCATGATGCTGTCTTAATTGGACAATGCAATACTGTAAATGAATGGGTCTTAAATAACTAAGCAGCATTTTATCAAAAAATTATAAATATATAATAAAATTTATATTTTTTTTATTGGAATAGAGGTTCTGGATAAATTTTAAGCCTAACTGTGGGCGGCAATAAATTAAAAAAAAATCGACAGCAATTTTACAAAAATACATCATAAATAGAAAATAAATTATGAAAACTAATTACCAAACAATATCGTAATCATAATCGCTGATAAAAACACAAACGATATTTGAGATATAAGTGGGAGGAGGGGCGGTGCTGGTGTTAGTTAGATCTGGAGTAGTTAAAGTACTTTAAACCTATAGCATAAAATGTTGATGAACTGGTTTTGTGTTTCTTTTTGTTTTTCCTTCATCTTTTTCAGTAAGTAGCAGCAGAGTTTCGTTGATCAGTTCAAGTTTTTCGTAGTACCTATGTATATAGAGCAGTATTATTGTTGGCAGCGGTATACTTAATGTTTTCTTTTTGTTTTTTTTTTTTCATTTAAATCTTTTTTGTTGCTTATGGGAAAGGAAAATCCCGTATCATCTCTAATCTTCGATGGTATATTCGGGCATCTTTTCATATTTCTGTTTGGTGGCCTCGTGGGTGGTGTCCACCAGCAATGCCGTATGGGAGTAGCCCATGGTAACCTGAGGTATTTTAATGCCGTCCATTTTGGGCACCTCTTTGGGCACCGTCGATGACTTCTGGAACTCGCCGATGCCCAGCTCACCAAAGGTTGGCGATGCGCCCCAGGCAATTAGCGTGTCATCCGCCGATATCATAATTGAGGTATTGGCGCAGCCAATTGATGTTATATTCCAGCCTGTAATCGAAACAAATCAGAGTTGGAATCTCCACATAACATTTTTGGCAAGTGAAGTGCCAACTTACCTGCTAAATCTTGCACTGGCTTGGGATACATGTTGGCCTCGCCCGTTTTCTTATTCTGGCCGAAGAGATAGAGCAAGCCCAGCTCGTTGATAATCAAGCTGAATGTTGAGCCACAGTAGACACTGCGTCCGCCACGTCCCTGGGCGTCAAAGAACTTCATAAGACGCGGCACCATCTCATCCTTTGGCTCCGCATGGCCCAGACGCCCAAAGCCGCCAAAGCCCCAGCTGTACACACGCTTCTTGGAATCAATCGCCACCTGTTTTCAAAAAAATATTAACTTAAATTCCAAATATTCAAGATTAATCCTTGTGCTTACCGTGTGATTGTTGCCGCATGCAAAGTCCACAATTTGTACGCCATCGACGGGTGTCACATGTCCCTCCTTGCTCTTCTCAATGTAGAGGACGACCTTCTTGGGCGATGTCTCGAAGTGGAATGACAGCTTATTGGCGTTCACAAAGTACTTGGCATCCGTATTGTGGCCCAATTGGCCGTACTCCGGCAATCCGAATGTATGCAAATTGCCCTTGATGTCGAGTATAACGGAGAATTCCGCGCCACAGCCAATTCGAATTATGGGCGGACCACGATAGTTAATCGGAGTGGGCGTAAAGATATTCGGATGCGCATTGCCCACACCGCACTGGCCGGACTTGTTCTCGCCGCAGGCGTACACGGTGCCCGTATCGGTGAGGAACAGCGTGTGATGGCGTCCAGCGGCCGCTTGGACAATGTTCAGCTGCTCCAAGGCGGGTATAAGCGTCGGCTTCTCCACCAGCTTGATATCCTGACTCAGGCCCAGTTGGCCACTGGGATTGCGACCAAAGCCAAGCGCCTTGCGATCCATATTGATGAGTATTGTGTGCGCCGCAGTGGGACCACTTGCCACATAACGGTACTACAAGAGATGAACAGAGCTCAAATAGGAGTTACAATTTCGGGTGATTCTAGACAGCACTTACCTTCTCATCCGTAAAGCGATGAAAGCTATACAGATTGGGACGCACTTTTGTAACATTTTTGCGATCCCGCTTGCCGGTCAGATCCCAGGTGACCATGCCAGCGATCAGCAGCTGACCCGGTGTCTTTTCCAGTGTCGCTAGCAAATCTTCGGGCAGTTTGCTGGGTGGATCTAGGTTATCATGTGGTATGAGCACCTCCATTTGACCAGCTGCCTGCTGTTGCTGTTGAGCCACATCATCGTCGGACTCATCACTGAACTCATCCTCGTAGTCCGATTCCTTTTTCTTGGGACGACGCTTGTTGGGACCGGCCCCGTTACCACCTGCCTTGCGCTTAGCCGACATCTTTCAATTAGCAGCAGTGCGTCTCTATCTCTCTCTCTCGCTCTCTCTGTCTTTGTTTCTCTGCAGCTGTAAAGAGACCAGCAAACCAGCGTTGAGAACCCAGAACCAGAATTTGTACGCAGCAGAGCGTAGCAACCGCCGTTAGAGCTGCGAGCGTGACACGATGCTCACGTACGCATAATGCAAATGAAATTACACACAAAACTATGGGCTATTTATGCAGCGGAAGCATGGGTAAGATTTAGTGCAAATTTAAAAAATATATATAAACATTATTTATACATATAATAATTTGAAACCGCGCAAAATGACATGACCGGCGTCGTGTTGCGAATATCGAGAAGCGCGCATCTCTAATCGCAGCTCTCATACGCGGTACATTCTAAGTGTGCGTGTGTTTTTACGTGTGTGTGTGTGGTGGTTTTGCAAGCATGGAAAAACAAAATGAACGCCACCAAAGTAAGCCAGCCCGCTGCGCTGCTAACGCCGACAGCATTTTTTGCTTTCGTTGAAAAGCCGCAGAAAACAGCCTTAAATCAAGATTATTTTTATTTCAGCTGTCAGTTAATTGTTCAGCGTATTAAGTTGGTTAACTTAAGGAAATGCTTTAATTGAACGACAGCTCAAAATCAAATTTGAAATGTTGGCGTCACTTTTTCAAAACACACAGCGGACAAAGGCAATGCCACAAACCGTCACTTAATTTGCCTAATAAGCCGAGCGCTTTGCTGTGTAAACATTTAATCTATCACTAACCATTTGACAATTGGTTCGCGCTAATAACTTACATTTCTGACTGTATAATTTATCACTTTTCCTCGTATTATCGTGCCAGTTCCCGTAAGCAGCAAAAACAACAAAACGCAAACCAGCCAGAGCAAGAAGTGTGTGCACAGTTAGCAATAGAAAATAATCTTTAAAAAATACCAATATCGATAGCGATACGAAATAATATATCGAGCACTATCGATATTTTGCTTGCAGCCCTAGCATTGTATATGTTTATTTTAACAACAAAATAGCTGTCGAAGGCTTTTCCTTGGATGTGATAAAATGGACGACGAGACTGAAACCACACATTATTACTTGGAATGTGAGGGCGGTGCCGAGGAATGGCATTGGACGGCCAAGAGCACAAAGCTGCTGGTTGAGCTCTATTCGGATCGTCGGCACAGATTCCGCGATCCGAAAGTTCGCAAACGCGCCCTCTGGACAGAGATTGTGGACGACATGGAGCGTGCCGGCTACAAGGGCATCAATGAGGACATTTGCGATCGCAAATGGCGCAACATGAAGAAAACGTATCGAACGTGCCGCGAGACGCTGCGAAAAACGGGACGCAAACGCGTCGCCTGGGAATATTACGACACATTCGACGAGATGTTTGAAAACGAAAATGCGCCCGCTGTCGTCAAGACGGAAACAGATGCATTGCCGCCGGAACAGCAGCAACATCGGATTGCACTGGCGGACATGTGCGCCACTGTGGACGGCCTGGCCACAGATGCCAACGAGTTGTCCGTGAGCCAGGAGCAGCAGCGACAGCTGCTAATACTCGAACGCAATCGGATCGCGGCCATTCGGGAGCTGAGCAAACGCATCGAGGAGTCCAATGTTATACAGCGGGAGCGCAACGATCTGCTGCGCGAATATCTCACGCAGTTATAGCACTAGAAATTTAATTTATATATTAATAATATAATCTGTAATGCGACTGCTTTCATATACGAATGTAAAATGTAATTTATACATTTAATTGATATACCCTGTAATGCGTAAATGTTGTCATTGAAGAGTCCAATCAAAGATAATATAAATGCTATGTATATATATTTAAATATTATCAATATTGCCTTTGGTCGAATGTTATAAAGAAATTTAATTTACATACAAACAACATACACTGCAATGCAATTTCAGAGAGAGAGAGAATATCTTTCTCAATTACAGCACTAGAAATGTAATTTATATATAAATAATATACCCTGTAACAGCAAAAATGTTAATCCATTCTTCCATTCTTCATTTATTTAGTTGTTAGGTCTTTTTTGTGTGTACATACATACGGACATTAATATAATTTAAAGGATACATTTTCATTTAGCACAGAATCGCATTAAAGAAACAAATTAGGCACCACATCAGAATTGTATTAGCGGCTGTTTGCGGCGCTCCCGATACGCTATAATATCGGGCATGATCATTTCCCGAAAGCGTTCGTGATGTCGCCTGAACTTCTCCGCGGCCTTCGCCTGACGACGCTGCTGCTCCAGTCGATCGATGTGTCCATTGTTGTTGCTGCTGCCGGTGCTGCTGCCGCTGGTTAATACTGTTGCTCGGTTGGCCGCAACGGGCAGGTCGCTGTAGAAGATGCTGGGCGATGCACCTGTCGCTTGGCGTCTCGGCGCTCTGGGCGTTGTTTGTGAACTGTTGTTGTTGTTGCTGATGCTGCTGCTGCTGCTGCTGCTGTTGCCATTCTCTGAAACATGCAAAATTTTATAGCCCTGCTTTGGGAATAAGCAGCAGATTTTTGTAAACAGATCGCAAGGCATTTTGAATAAAATGAAAAAAGCAACTGTGATAAGCTCCCGCACTCTCAGCTCCGAGTGTGAGCAGAATTCTTGCTGCCTGCAACGGTAATTATACAGTGATTGCTTATCTGCATTGCCTTTATATTTTTACACGCCTATACTCATCGAAAAATGCGTGAAGTGGGTATTTAAGGGTTTGTATAAACGAATGAAGGCATATCCGACGCTATAGTGTACGTAGACGATCTAGCCCGGTCCATCTGTCTGTCCGTCCGTCTGTCTGTATAAAGGTGTCGGTATCCGAGACTTCACATTTACATTTTATAATTAATTATATTATTATAGTTTTTCAAAATTTAATTAATTATAAATCGATTCGTTCTCTTGAAAAATCGATATTTATCGATGACAATTTTTTTAAAACTTATCTCACTTTTAATACCCTTTGAAAATTTCATGAAAATCGGACAATAAACCTCAAAGTACAGGGCATCTGCTAATTATGCACACCCGACTAGAACACTCGCACATTTGAAATTGTTTACAGGTTATCGCCTAGTCGTTCAACTATATCACTTTTTCGTTTGCGCTTTATAGCGGTAAACCGTTTGTAGAAACATAGGCAGAAACAAACAAAATATAATAAACAGCTGCTGCATGACGTCATGCACTTGGCTCACCTAGAAAGAGCAGCTCCTGTTGCGCTTTAGCATTGCTCGAGCCGAAGTGGCCGGCTATGAAGGGCATTGGCGATACGATGACGCCGCTGTTCAGGGACGCAACTGTAGCTGCGTCTGGGGGCGGGGGCGCCGGACGCACCGGCGGCGGCGGCGGCGCTCGACGATCGAAGGGATTATGGCGTCTGGGGGGCGGCTCAGGTTTGCCGGAAGCATTCGCAGCATCTTGCGACTGAATGCGCATTTCTACAAAGTTAAAAATATAACAGCAATATAACAACAAATGTCTGTCAAATAGCATAAAATTAGCTAAAAGAAAATTTTAAAAAGAAATGGAAACATGACCTACATAAATACACTCATGGTCAAAATAATAAGTTTATGTCATTAATTTTGCTTTAGTCTCTTGAAATATCTTGTTTTTAATTGAATTGCGGTTACTTTTACTCGCGTTAATATTAATCATTAATTAAACGAATTATTTTTAATCAAGTTTCACAAATTTGCAAAGTATAGAAAATATGTTGACCTTTTATTTTGACCGCTAGTGTGTAAAAACAATAGTGTCCATTTCAATAATAAACATAGCTTACTATTTCGGGACTCCTCGATTTCCTGTAGCTGACGCTGCAGTTCGGCGACAATAATACGCTTATACTCGTAGCCGGCGCATGTTAGGGCCTTCATCCAGGCCTCCATGCTCTCCTGTGTGTCGGCGGCCAGGACGTACGTGCGCGTCCCATTAAATGCGATCTCAAAGCAATAATTATCCACATCCGATTCCAAGGAGAGCTCTATGGTGCAGCCCTCGACAATAATGAGGCCCTGCGGCTCCTTTTCCAGGCGCGTCTCGAAATAAAATAGTAAATTGCCTTTTAACACAAAGTACCGTTTTTGAAATGCACGACTGTTTTCGCCCCGTTTGTTGAGGAAACCTGTCCAAGTGATTAATAATGCTAAAAAAATTTGAACTCTTTTTTTTGGTTTTTCGCTTACCTTCCATGTCAAACGGTGGCGTTTTGGCAAAAACACATAGATTCTTTTCGTTGATTTTCATTTTATCGCAAACAGCTTATTAACTGAATATGTTTGTATGGCAAAAACATTTAAAATTCGCTTTTGTTTGCTTCAATATGTTAATATGCATACAAATTATTTACATAGAGTGCGTGTACATCAATACATAAGCTATAGCAAAACAGCTGTTTTTGACATTGACCAATGTTGCCATGCTCAAAGTCAGGAAAATAAACAAGATTTTTTAAGGGATGGATAATTTTGTAGAACTGTGAGCGTATTTTTTTGAAATAAATTTGTTAAGTTAAGTTTTGAGTTGAGAACTGGAAGCAACAAAACAAAAATTAATTATGGATTATAAATAAAAGAGTAACTTAGCAGAAGACATTCACTGATTGTTAAACTAAATATTCAAATCAATGGTTTAATGTGAACGTGCACAGGTTCGTTCGGATTGTGAATTGCGCATCTCTGATAGATGAGCTCGTTCACATAAACAATTTCTAACAAAATTTGCTTTGCTTAAAATGTCATATTTGCTGACGGAAATTGCCCTCGAAATGCTGGGCTACAAGTTCTACGATACGAATGGGGTCTATCACTTGATCAACTTCCAGCAATCGCTGACAGCCGAACAGTCGGAATCACAGGCACACCCAGAGGAGCCCAATCTGATAGAGTTTATTGATCAGCCATCGGACACGGAGCCGGACAAGAACGGACATGAACCGCTGGCGGCGCAGCAGGCAGCATCGACAGCTCGGTCCAGCATTAAGCTGCGCGGCTCATCGGTGCGAGCTTTGGCCAAGATGATGGAATACGAGAGCGACAAAATACACAATGGCAACGAGTTGCAGCAGCCGCCCCAGCGACAATTGCAGCAGCAGTCCAAGCTGAAGCGTTCAGCGGCGTCCGCTGAACTCCCATCGAAAACTTCGAACAATTTGCGACGAACACCCGCCAAAGCACTCGCCAAAATCATGGATTATGAGAATTTCAATATACGCAGTCAAATAACACAGCGCATGGAAAGAACAGTCAAGAAGGAGGCGAACACGCCCAACAAAGAGGCGCTGGAAGCCTGCCTCAATGTGGAGATGAAAAAAATGTTGAAGGATGCCGCCGAAATGCGAGAGTTTCGGCAATTTGTGGAGGAGCGCCTCAGTCTCATCGATCCGCGTCCATTTGAAACCTATATACGAACGTTTGGTGTCGAATAGCTTACAGTTAATAGCACGTAAAGTAGTTTGTAATAAAGTGAACTAAAATATTAAGAAGAATTAACTAACTTTAGTTTTTACTATATCCAACTATTCGATCGCATAAATAAATTGTTCCATATAAGGAGTATATACTGTACCAGGGCTCGCAATCAGTGTTGCTCTACTTTGGGAGAACAACCAATATTTCATTCGATATATTACGTGCGCTTACAGTGTTACCATATAAATGTTCGCTTATCGATATGCCGACAACGAACTCTGGCATCGATAGCAGTCGTCACACTACTCGCAGAACACCTGAGTAAAGGTCGGTCCACTCATTTATAACAATATATTTTTATATATATATATATTTAGTTATTTTCAAAATTCCTTTTGCAAAAAGTGCCTCAACTTACATATATATATATATCTTTTTCTTTTTTTGTTTTACGTTTTATTGGTGCCCTGTTGCCTTGGCGATAAACAGTCTGCCCAAGCAAGACCAGAGAGAGAAGAGAGAGAGAGAGTAAAATCATCTCGCACTTGCTATCACACGGAACTCGCTTGCATAATGAAAATCTGGACGTCGGAACATGTCTTCAATCATCCGTGGGAGACTGTCACACAGGCGGCATGGCGCAAATACCCAAATCCCATGACGCCCTCAATTATCGGCACCGATGTCGTTGAGCGGCGCGTGGTGAACGGTGTGCTCCACACACATCGGCTCGTCCAGTCCAAATGGTATTTCCCGAAGTGGACGCACGCGTTGATTGGCACCGCCAAGACGTGCTTTGCCAGTGAACGGTCGACGGTGGATCCGCAGCGCAAACAGATGGTGCTGAAGACAAACAATTTGACATTTTGCCGCAACATCAGCGTTGACGAGGTGCTCTACTATGAGCCGCATCCTGGCGATGCCACCAAGACGCTGCTCAAGCAGGAGGCAACCGTTACCGTTTACGGTGTACCGCTATCCCACTACATGGAGGACCTGCTCACCTCAACAATCAGTTCGAATGCGGGCAAAGGTCGCCAGGGCCTCGAGTGGGTGATTGGCCTCATCAATACGGAGGTGAAGAGCATCGCCGATTCGGCGGCACGCGGCACCGACGAACTGATACACAGCACACGGCGCTCCATCGACGAAGTGACGGAGACCGCACGCAAGAGCATGGACGAGCTTGGAGCCCAGGCGGCCAAAGCGGCGAAAGCGATGCACATAACATAGAAAGGGGGCGGGCCACCTAATCTTGTGATGCTCTGGGCTGGGCGTAGTGAATTAATCTAGGTATCATATATTGCAAGCAGGCGCATTGTCGGTCACGCTGCTCTATCTAACGTACAACAATAAGGAAGAGAAATAGAGAAAGGGAGAGAGAGAGAGCGGGCAACAATGGAGAACAAGAACGAACCTTAATAAACCAATATCAATAATTACAAATTATGCTCTTTGCAAATGACAAGCAAAATTTTCCATTTTGCTCGACTGCTTTGATATATTTTGTAAAACAAATTTAAAAAAAAAATATTTTAAACCATAATTAGTAAAAGTTTCCCATGGTTATCAGCCAGAGCTGATAAAAAGCGGTGTCCGATTAGAATCCGAACAATCCAATAAGGAAATACGCCAATCAGACGACCTGGCCAATGACAACATTAAGTACCAACAATAGCAACAGCAGCACATTAGTAATGTTATTTATTCAGAAAAATAAAAAAGGCAAAAAATTGATTGTAATATGCAACAAATTTCGAGCAGAAAAAAATACTTTAAAAAACCATTTTAAAAAATGAGCAACAAATAAAAATTAACAAATCTGCTCAGTACAAAAAAAATAATTATCACGTACGAGCGCTTTTATTTCATTTTATATATTGTATATTACATATTACATTTTTATTATATATTCGTTGTATTTGGTTGCCAACTATCGTTGATGACCGCTAAATTGCTTGGCATTCACACATACATGTACATACAATTAAAAATAATATCAAGTAAAACGAAATGCAGTTATGTGTCTGTGTGTGTGTCTGTGTCTGCACACGTTTTGATAACGTCTTTGTTTTTGTTTTCTTCTGTAAAGCTTTCCGTGACGTTGCTGCATGCGCTTTGTTGCTGTTGCTAAACGAAGCGCGCGAAAGCTTTTGGCGTTTCACTGTGATGAGCGCGTGACAGCTACACAGGCACACACACACACATACGTAATTGGATCTAGATACATGTGCAAATTGATTTGAAAATGTTAATGGCTATAAATACGTAAACAAAACCTAATATTCTAAATATATATTCAATATAAATATTGTATGCATTTAAACAAAACTGAAATAAACTATAAAGCTAACCTTGAAATGAACTTGTTACCGACCAATTTATAAAATCCAACGCCAATCAGAACCATTTACTAGTTTGTTGAATTTCAGTATATCGACACGTTTCTTCCTGAAAAACTTACGTTGCCTGTCCTCATGATGTTGAAGCTGATATAATTAAATATGTAATTATTTCGCTTCCAATTATATTATTAAAATATTAATTATTATAACAATTATAAATTTAACAAACTGTCTTCGTACACAGGGTATACCCCTTTAGCAATGTCAACTTAAGTACAGGGTAGCCAAAGCAAAAACAGCTGTTACGAGCTTTGCAGCCCTAGTTGACAATTTATTTGCTGGCAAAACATGCGCGTTGTGCTTAGTCTCTCTCTCATTCTCTCTCTCTCTTTGAGTTTTCGGCTTATTTTTGTGTTTTATTACTACGCACGTGCACGTGCGCGCCGCTTGCTTCCAATTTGGGTTAGTTAATAAGTTAATAAGTAAATAATTAATAAGCTATTAGAAAATGCAAGTATATACATTGTTTGCAACAAGTTGTTGTGTTTGTGTGTGCAAAAATGTGTTTACGCTTTAGCTGTTTATCAGTGAAATAAACAAAAACAACTTGTGACGCCAGTGCAATTGCAACTGGGCGTCTGCGGTAACCTGAGACGCTGATCTGTGGTTCAGATAACCCTCGCCAGGGGTGCTTGTGGGCAGCTTTCAGCTCCAGTTGTCAACGACTTTGACAGCTTTGCAAGCCTCGCTTGCGCTCAGTCTGGCTGAGCAGCGTCTGAGGAACGCACGCACAATCAACAATTCTGACTTGAAGAAAACAAAGTAAGAAAATTGTAGTCAAAATCGTTCAACTCGGTCATTACAATTTTTATTGCATCACTTAAAAAGTAATAGTTTATTAAACAAATTGTGGTGAATTGAAAGCTGTGTCTTAATATTATTATTTGTGACTGTGGAAAACTATATACAAATAAAAAAAAAACACTCGTTAGTTCGGTTCGCGGTTCGTGAACCTGTTTTCACACATTAGTAAACTCAGATTTGGTTATAATAATAAAATATGAAACATATATTAATGTAACGTATTTTATATTGCAAAGGAATATTATTTTTCTAATAAGAGGCCGAATATTATTTAACGAATCCTTAATTATGTTTTCGGTTTTCATTATCTTTGTAATTAAGCATTGATTTTATTACACTGTACGCGATAAAGATTGTATTTTGTGGATCGTATGAGCGTGTGGAAGCTAATTGATAAGTTGGTTGCACTCACGATGCGGATATGTGGATGGTGTGAGCGTGGGAGTAATATACTCTTAGTTGCTGTTGTGTAAGTGCGGATGCCGGCTTAGCATAGGTGCGCGCCTACTGAGAGGATTTAGTCTGTGCTCGTCTGTTGCATTGATAGGTCGCATCATCCGCGCGTGGGTTATAAAGTGAAGTGCTGTAAAGTTAATTGAACTGCCGGTAAATGCGATTAGCTCGTTTCGTGTGTGTTTGTGACAAATTAATATACTCGATTTTCGCCTATGAAAATATACATATTTTACTTATCTGTAATATAACGTTTTAATTTTTTATGTTGAGCTATTACACATTTGACGCCTGAGAAAAGAAAAAAAGTATGTGTGTGTGGGTGTCTAGTGAGCCATTCTTAAAAGCTTTATACGAATACAGTAAAAGCTTCAAAATCGAACTTCTAACACCTTTCGAACTCGTATAAATTATGAATACAACACTTGTTAATATTTATAAATAATAAATAGTATGGATCGGAACACTTCTATTAAATATTGCTTTCATAGGAAGGTAATAATTATTATGCTGATGCTAATATCATTTTCAGCTCAACGTTAAATGGCAATTATACGATTTTACGATGTGGCCGCTTTCGATGCGGCCGAGGAGGGGCGGGTGCTGCAGCGTTTGCAGTCGCTCGATCCGCTGTTGGAGTCGGTGCGCATGGAGCGTTGCTATCATCTCGAATACGAGCCAAAGCTGAGCAAATCTCCGGCGGCGCTGGGGCAGCTGATGCGTTGGCTGATCCGTCAGCCGCTGCAGACGGAAAGCACGCTGAAGGAGGCGGCCACACTGGAGCTGAGGGATGCGTCGAGCCAAATGCTGGTGGAGATTGGGCCACGTTTTAACTTCTCCACGCCCTACTCCACGAACTGTGTGAACATATTCCAGAATCTTGGCTACACGGAGGCCCGTCGCATGGAGAGCTCCACCCGCTATCTGCTGACCTTCAAGAAAACGGAAACGGAAACGAAAACGAAGACGAAGACGGGTTCGCATCGTGAGGTGGGCAGCTTTGTGGGGCTGCTTGGGGATCGGATGACCCACTGCCAGTATACGCCGGAGAACACGCCCCGTCTCAGCTTCGATGAGCAGCTGCCCGCCAAGCAGGCCGACTGGCATTCAGTGCCCGTGCTGGAGCAGGGACGCGCCGCGCTGGAGCAGATCAATCGCGACCTGGGCTTGGCCTTTACCGACTACGATTTGGACTACTATCACGAGCTGTTTGCCCACACGCTGAAGCGCGATCCGACCACCGTGGAGCTGTTCGATTGCGCCCAGAGCAATAGCGAGCACTCCCGCCACTGGTTCTTCCGCGGACGGATGCTGCTCGACGGCGCCGAGCTGCCCAGCACGCTGATCCAGCTGATCATGGACACGCAGCGCACCACGAATCCGAACAACACGATTAAATTCAGCGACAACAGCAGCGCCATTGTTGGCTTCACCCACGATGCACTGCAGCCCCGGCAAATTGGCGAGCCGGGCCCAGTGCAATTGCAGCGCACGGCATCCGATTTGATTTTCACCGCCGAAACGCACAACATGCCCACGGCTGTGGCACCGTTTAGTGGCGCCACCACCGGCACCGGTGGCCGGCTGCGCGATGTCCAGGGCGTGGGTCGGGGTGGTCTGCCGATTGCCGGCACCGCCGGCTACTGTGTGGGCGCCCTGCACATACCCGGCTATAGTCAGCCGTACGAGCCGACGGGCTTGAAATATCCGGGCTCGTTTGCGCCCCCGCTGCAGGTGCTCATCGAGGCGAGCGATGGCGCCTCCGACTATGGCAACAAATTTGGCGAACCCCTCATCTGTGGCTTCACCATTTCCTATGGGCTGGCCAATGCAGCGCAGCCCAGTTCACGCGAGGAGTACGTCAAGCCGATCATGTTCAGCGGCGGGTTGGGCACCATGCCCGCCGCCATGCGGCAAAAGCTGGCGCCGGAACGTGGCCAGCTGCTGGCCAAGATCGGAGGACCCGTTTATCGGATCGGCGTCGGCGGCGGTGCGGCCAGCTCGGTGGAGGTGCAGGGCTCCGGCGATGCCGAGCTGGATTTCAATGCGGTGCAACGCGGCGATCCCGAAATGGAGAACAAACTGAATCGTGTGGTGCGCGCCTGTCTCGAGCTGGGCGAAGGCAATCCGATCCTGGCCATACACGACCAGGGCGCCGGCGGCAATGGCAACGTTCTCAAGGAGCTGGTCGAGCCGGGCTTTGCCGGCGCCATCATCTTTGCCAAGGAATTCAAATTGGGCGATCCCACAATTAGCGCCTTGGAGCTGTGGGGCGCCGAGTATCAGGAGAATAATGCGATACTCTGCAGACCCGAGGATCGGCCGTTGCTCGAGAAGATTTGCGCACGCGAACGTTGCCCCATCAGCTTTGTGGGCGTGGTCACCGGCGACGGACGGGTGACCCTCGTGGAGCAGGCGGCGCCCGCGAATATGCAACAGGCATTGGAGACGGAGTCGCGCAAGGATTACGGCCCGGCCCCATTTGATCTGGAACTGTCGCATGTGCTGGGCGATATGCCCAAGCGTGTCTACGAACTGACCGCCACTCCGAATCCGCGCCAGGCGCTGCACCTGCCCGCTAATCTCCGTCTCAGCGAGGCTCTCGAGCGCGTGCTGAGCATCGTCGCCGTGGGCAGCAAACGCTTCCTCACCAACAAGGTGGACCGCTGCGTGGGCGGCCTCATTGCCCAGCAGCAGTGCGTGGGTCCCCTGCAGGCGCCACTCGCGGATTACGCCCTGACCACCGTCTCGCACTTCAGTCACGCCGGCATCGCCACCTCCATTGGAGCGCAACCCATCATGGGTGAGTAAAAGTCTGGCATTCAAACCAGGCTGTGTCGATAACTTACATGTTTTTGCCTAAAATCGATAAATATCGATTTCTAGCTCACTTGGTTTCTGAACACATATTGCTGACTATAAAAGTTTAACACAGCAAATGTAGCTTAAAGTTTTCTGTTTAAATCATACACAGATCCCCTTTAAATTAAAATATTGAGCGATTTTTATCGTTATTAATCGATAATATCGATATTTATTCAGTTGCAATATTGTTTTTGTTTTTAATAAAAAATACTTTTTGTACACGAAATCGCCGAAAAAGTGTATTTTATATGATCGGTAACGCGTTGAGTTCGATAAATATCGATTTTCAAATAAATCTCTTTCTTATTTAAACATCCTCCATCTTCAGGCATCCTCAGTCCGGTGAACATGGCGCACATGTGCGTCGCAGAGGCGCTCAGCAATCTCGTCTTTGTGAAGATCAGCGAACTGGCGGACATCAAGTGCTCCGGTAACTGGATGTGGGCCGCCAAGTTGCCCGGCGAGGGCTACAAAATGTACGAGGCTTGTTTGTCGCTCAGCCGGCTGCTGCAGGAGCTGCGGATTGGCATTGATGGCGGCAAGGATTCGCTCTCGATGGCGGCCAAGGTGGATGGCGAGGTGATCAAATCACCCGGCACCCTTGTCCTATCCACCTACGCACCCTGTCCGGATGTGCGCGTCCGGGTCACGCCCGATCTCAAGGGTCCGGCCCTGGGCAAACCGACCGCTCTGCTCTGGATCAACATCGAGCGGAGCGCTCGGCTAGGCGGCTCGGCGCTGGCCCAGGCCTATGCCCAGCAGGGCGAACGGACACCGAACCTGGAGCAGACCCAGGTGCTGAGCCGTGCCTTCGAGCTGACCCAATCGCTGCTCGCGGAGCAGCTGCTGCTCGCCGGACACGATGTCAGCGATGGCGGCCTAATTGTCTGCCTCCTGGAGATGGCCATTGGCGGCTTGAGTGGCCTCCAGTTGGACATGGCGGAGGCAATCCGGGGCATTAACGACTTTGACACGGCCAGTGGTGCCATTGGCACCGATCTGTGTCTGCTGTTCAGCGAGGAGTGCGGCTGGGTGCTGGAGGTGGCCGAGGGCCAATTGGAGGCGGTGTGTGCTCGCTTCCAGGCGGCCAATGTGCCCAACTATCATCTGGGCAGGACGCACGGCTTTGGCCTGGACACAGCACAGGTGATCATTAGCAATGGTTCCAAATCTCTGCTGAATGCGCCGCTGCGTCAGCTGTACAAGCAATGGGAGCGCACCAGCTACGAGCTGGAGAAGCTGCAGGCGAACGTGGAGTGCGCCCAATCCGAATACGACAGCCTCGACTATCGCCGGGCGCCCCAATACAAGGCGCCCGCCCAGCTCCAGTCGGAGCTAATCCTCAAGCGCTGCGCCCAGCCCATCCGTGTGGCCGTGCTGCGCGAGGAGGGCGTCAACAGCGAGCGCGAGATGATGGCCAGCCTGCTGCGGGCCAACTTTGAGGTGCACGACGTGACCATGTCCGATCTGCTGGCGGGTGAGTTTAGGGAACGTTCAGGCAAAATTGGTCATGATTTGACATCTAGATTGATCCAGCATTTAATATTTAATATTTTATTATTTAATATTTTATATTTAATATTTTAATATTTTAATATTTAATATTTAATATTTAATATTTAATATTTAATATTTAATATTTAATATTTAATATTTAATAATTAATATTTAATATTTAATATTTAATATTTAATGTTTAATATTTTAATATTTAATAGTTAATATTTAATATTTTAATATTTACTATTTTAATATTTTATATTTAATATTTTATTATTTAATATTTTAAATTTTAATATTTAATATTTTATATTTTATTTTTAATATTTTAATATTTAATATTTTAATATTTACTATTTTAATATTTAATATTTTAAAATTTTTTTAATTATTTTATCAGGCACCACCAGCCTCGCGCAATACCGTGGCCTGGTCTTTCCCGGTGGCTTCAGTTATGCGGATACGCTGGGCTCCGCCAAGGGCTGGGCGGCCAACATCTTGCACAGTGCCCTGCTGCGACCGCAGTTCGCGGCCTTTAAGCGGCGGCCGGATGTGTTCTCTTTGGGCATATGCAACGGTTGCCAGCTGATGACATTGATTGGCTTTGTGGGCACCGAGGCGGACACGGCGCCCGTTCTTCCTGAGCTGGCGCTGCTGCACAATCGTTCGCAGCGTTTCGAGTGCCGCTGGTCAACGGTGCGGATACCGCCCAGTCGGGCGATCATGTTGCGCAACATGCACAACCTGATCCTGGGCTGTTGGGTGGCCCATGGCGAGGGGCGGTTTGCCTTCCAGCGCGAGGAGCTGTTGAATCGGCTGCAGGAGCAACAGCTGGTTGCTCTCCAGTACGTGGATGATGCGGGCATGCCCACCGAATTGTATCCCATGAATCCCAATGGCAGTCCCGGCGGCATTGCCGGACTCTGTTCGCCGGATGGCCGTCACCTGGCATTGATGCCGCATCCGGAACGCTGCAGCGCCATGTACCAGTGGCCGTATGTGCCGCCGGGCTTTGAGGTGCCCAGCACTCAGCTAGAGAGTCCCTGGCAGCTCATGTTCAACAACGCCTACAAATGGTGTTCGGAGCAGGTGTAACCCAGCACTTGACCAACCATTTTTCTAATTCCTATTCAAACTATTTTGCCTCGAAAATTTAAATGCAATTTCGAATATTAAATATTGTTTAGGATTTGAAATCCTCTTAATTCCATTTACATTCTTCATACTTTTGAAATGTAACAACTATTTTATAACATAGATAAATTAATTAAGCCCAAAAAAAAAATTGTCAATTGAATTTTTGACATTTAACTATTTTAAATTTTAAAATTGAATTTGGATTTAAATTCATTTATTTGCATTTATTTGGATTAGTTTGTAAATTCATTCCTAATGCGATTTTAAATAAAACACCTATTTTTCCAATATAAAATAATGAGTTTATAAATTTGAAATGAATAGTCAATTAATCAATTTAATTAGATCTTAATTCGAAAACAATTATTTCTATTCACATCTTATTTTCATTATTATTCACTCATATTTCACATTTTGCATAATGAAAGCTTTTTCTTTAAACTTAAATTTTACGCAATTTCAAAGGCCAATTAATTTCTATTATAAATCCTTTTATTCGTATTTCTCGTATTAATTATTAGTTTTTCAGAAATATTTCAAGGGATTCAAATTACTAAAAACCAGTTTTATCTTTGGTTAACCAAATTAGTTTTATCTTTGGTTATTCAAATTGTACAAACTTAAAAACTTTATTTATATTTAATCACTTCTTCACATTAAAGTTTGACTTTCCATTTAAATTTTTTACAATTCATTTATATCTTTATCAATTTATTTTTAAAACTTTTTCTCTTAAGTTGCACGCAATTTTGAATATAAAAAAAGTTTACTTATTGTTCTAAAGATGTTTATAAAACGCCAAACAATTGTTTAAAGTCAAAACGAAATTAAGCTAAATATGACTTGTTACAGATATATATAGAGATACATATATACATGCGTCAACTGCTAATTACAACAAAGGCAACAACTTCACAACTTAACTAGTTAAACGTAAGTCCTAATTGAAGTAATTTGTGCTAAAATTAATAAGTCTAACCAGAAATTTGTAGCAGGCACTTTAAATAGTTGGCCTTGGCGCCCGGCGCCATCATATATTTGGAGTTCCAGTCATGCTCATTGATGTGCAGCACCTTATAGCCCATCATCTCCAGATGCTTCATCTTGAGCGATTCGGGACCGCGCAACGCAGTCAAATCGTTCTCGCAAAAGGAGTCCAGCCTGAGCAGCAAAATGGCCACCCTGGAAAGTAAATAAAAATATATTATAAAGATTTGGATTTAGGTAACTTAGATGACATATACTCCTGCTGAGGAGACTCGTCAAAGAGACAGACAGAGAAGCTAAAATCCCTTATTGTCGGAACGGATGCCAATGTGGGCAGGTGAGACTCTTCTAATTTTTTTTTACAATCTAGACTATGAATTGCAAATGTCGGGGTAATCACAATCTTCGTAGGTCTCACTTTATCGGACATTCTAGACTTCATATTTTCAGCAGGGATCAGGGTTCTTCAGAGACCCTTCTCTCGGACTACAAATATGTATAATTTAGAGGTTGCCCGCGTAAAAGTGGACTTCCCTGGCTGACTGAAGTCACAGAATCAGATTAATTTTGTACAAGAATGCATCCTGTAATATCAGCAAACATAATCATGTCTGAGGCTTGGCATATTCCTGTTCAGTCAGGTGCAACCAAAAGATAGCCGGTTTAACCTAATCCAACATACTTGGTGATGCGATCCAGCATGGTGGCCTCCACGGGCGGCGCTGGCATGGGCTTCTTATCCTTGTCGAAGTGTATCACAAAGTCAATTTGATAGCCGTAGGGCGTTGTGTGATTGCACCGAAAATAGTTCTCATCCTTGAGTAAATCCAGCAGCAGTTCCTTGACATTTGCGCTAAAAGCGCTGGGCACAACCGTTTCTACAACAGCAAATGAGATTCAAAATTATTGCTGGTTAGACAAGATTTTTGCTGGAACATACTCTTGCTGAGCTGGGCCTCCACATAGTTCTGCTGGAACCAGGGCACATTTGTCTCCGGCAAATCCAGGCAAACGGTGCGATTCAGCTGCATGACGCGATTGAGCACCAGGCCCGGATAGATGGCCTTGGAGTAGCAGATCTGTATCTCGTTCTCAATGCGCTGTATGAACTTGACGCAGAAAACCTGATTGATTAGCTGCTCCGGAATGGTCTTGTAGAAGCACAGCGCCAGGCACGACTGCACCAAGGATAGACCGCTCATGTGGTCAAAGTCACTGCAGGAAGAGAAGAGAGAGAGAGAGAACTAATGACTATATATATGCATCTAAATGGGATCATTTTAATCCGCACCGCAGCAGCACCAAGGCGGCGCATTCCAACGACTCCAGCGAGGCGGGTGTGTAGCCCAGATTGTAGGCGCAGGTGAGCACCTTCTCGACGGTATCGCCAGTGATGTGTTCATGCTGTTGCCTCACATAGTCAAACATGGACTCGAGCAGCTCCGGCACAAAGAAATTGGAGGCATTAAAATTGTAGGCCATGTCACGGACAATGCGCGAATTCAGATCGTTGCACTGCAGGGTTTTATAGTGCGCCAGCGCCTGGTTGTACACCTGCGTGTTCTTCAGTGCTGCAAAAGATTGGGCAGGGATTAGGCGAGAGTTCGGTGCAGTTACAGATGCCGATTCCACTCACTCTTGCGATGGCTGAGCGTGCGCACAATTACGCTCAGTTCGTTGGCGTTCAGCGGCCGGTGTTCGCTGTTGTCCAGATGGCGTTCGGCGCAGGCGATCAGTACGCTGTCCATGGTGGCCAGCTGCATGGCCAGCAGATGGGGCACGTGCTGGCGGAAGCGCAGCTCGCTGGCGATCTGCATGCCGCGGCTGAGCAGAAAACAATCGTGTATATCGAATTGGGGCGACATCGCGAGCATTTTACTGAGCAACAGATTGGGGAACTTCTTCCAGGCGAACGGCGTCTGGCCGTAGGCCAGCACAAACGCGGCCAGCCGGGCAAACTTGCCGGGCAAGCGACCCGCCACATCGCGCTCAATGGCATCGATGCACAGCCGGCTCAGCCGACGCTCCAGCTCCTGATGCCGGTACGTCCCTCCCAGATTGTTGTTGAAGTTCATGTAGCGCTGGCAATGCCGCAGAAAGCGCAAATGTTTTCGCTCGTTTTCCGCGTCCGCGTCCAGCTCTCGAATCACGCCCGACCAGTAGGCATCGCAGTGGCGCACATCGGCGATCTTCAGAGCGCGCAGCACGCTGAACAAATGCCCGCTGGCATTGGTCAGCTGCCAGGCGGACTTGGAGTAGAGCAGCCGGCGGAACTGTTGCAGGCACGCGTTCCGTTGTTCCAGCGCCGCAAAGGGCACCGCACAGGCCAACGCATCCGGCGTCTGTTCCCGCTGCAGCAGCGACTCCGTGGCCAGTTTCAGTGGCTGGATCAGGCACGCCGGCTCCTGGTGATGCAGGAAGGTGCGACAAACGCTCTTCAGATCACTCGACTCCAGCTGGGGCAGGCAGCCGGTTAGCGCCAACAGCAGCTGACGTATCAGAGCCGTGTTCAGATGCGACCACTTCGGCAGATTGAGCATGTGCAGCAGTTTGAGCAGCGCCTTGGGCGTGCCGCTGCCCAGTGTGCCCGCGTGGAGCAGCTCAGCCGCACGCCCCTTGAAATCGTTCAAGAGCTCGGCATCGATCAGCGGATGCAGCTGGAACAGGCAGGTGGACAGCAGACGCACATCCTGCTCGCTCTGGCAGTTGGCCACGTGACGCCTCAGATGCGGCATGAAATTGCGACAGACGAGCGGCGTAAAGAAATCCCGCTCCAAATTGATGGCCACCAGGAGGCGTGAGAGCGCCGACAGCGGCATCAGCATCAGCTCCGGCGGACTCCGCTCAATGCTGGCCAGCGCACGCATCAGCATCTGCTCCAGGGTGCGATCGCTGTTGGGCACATGCATCTTGCGCAGATACAGATAGCAGCAGCTCAGCGCGTTCACGTCCATGGCGGCCAGGTGGGGCGCCAGGGCGGGCAGCAGCTGTTGCTGCAGTTGGGCGCTGAGCTCGGCTTTCGCGTCGGTTGACATTCGCTGATAGTGTGACCAGAGCGTCGCCAGGCACTGCACTCGATCCGACAGCTCCAGCTGGCTCTGGGCACACAATGCCAACAGCTCCGGCGGACTGAGCGCATTCTCCAGATTCACCGCATCGCAGTTGTCCAGCTCATCGAGCACCTGTTGCTGCTCAATAGTGTCCCGATCTGTGGTGCTGCTGTAGCTGCGTTGTCCGCTGCAGGTGACTGATTGGAGAGGAAGCAGCATTTGTTGCTGCTGTTTTGTTGCTGCATTCGTTTTCAGCCGGGTTGCGTTTTTTATGGGCGGCTTGGCGCCAATGTTGACATGACGGCGCAACAGTTGCAGCTGTCGTATTTGCTGCAAATATTGCAGGCATTTGCAGGGCACGCGTGGCAAACAGTTTACATACATTTAAAAAATGGCAACTTTCATACAGGTAAAATGTGTTATTTAATAAACAAATTGCGACTCGACTGAAATGTGAGCGCGGTGACCAACAGACGTTCGAGTGCTGCCAATCGGTGTGTAAATGCTGTGCAGCCCTGGTACAACACAGCTGCTTATGTTCTAAAAACAAATTGAGCGAAAAACATCAACAACATCAAATCAGGCTAATAGCAAAGAAAAAGAAAATATAAAATAATAAATTTTACCTAAGAGCATTTTATACAGCCAAACAAAAATAGTAGTAATAAAATGAATCAATTTTAGCAGAGCAACTGTTGATTTTAAGTGTTAAATGGAAAATAAACTAACGGAAAAATTCTCTCACTAGTTCCGTTCAGTTCATTGACTAACTCTTTATTGTTCACTTGTGAGCCATTAAACAGCTGTTGGTTTTAAATCGCTCATTTTGAAAACAAACACAACTCGTTTAACACATTTTGATGAATAAAAACAAATGTCGCAAAATCAGGTGATTCTGCTGCAGGCTGGCTACTCCTACAAGGATGCCGGTGATGCGAATGCGATGCGGGCCAATTGCAGCTGTACGTTAATACGCTGTCGCGACGGCACCAACATTATTGTGGACACTTTGACCGCCTGGGATGGCGAGCATTTGACATCCTTGCTGGCCGCGCAGGGATTGCAGTTGGCCGACATTGATGTGGTTGTGTGCACACACGGCCATTCCGATCACATTGGCTGCAACTATCTCTTTCGGGAGGCGCGTCTTCACATTGTCGGCTCCTGTGCATCGAAAGGTGATCTCTACTTTGAGCGTTCCGGCCCATTGGATGCCCATGGCGAGATCCTTGTTGAGGATACGCCTGGCCACACACTGAGCTGTGTGTCTGTGCTGGTGCACAACAGCCAGCTGGGCGGCACTGTGGGCATCTGTGGGGATCTGTTCGAGCGGCGCGAGGACATCGATGATCCACAGATCTGGAAATCGGCCGGCAGCGACGATGAGCAGCGACAGGCCCAGGAGCGATATCGCATGGCCGCCTTGTGCGCACACATTGTGCCCGGCCACGGACCAATGTTCGCCCTAACCGATGCCCTGCGCACAACACTCAAATCCAGCACAAACACAACGTAGCGCACGGAGAAGGGAAAGGGTATACAACATTCGCCTACTTCCATAGACTATTAGATGTTACATATGAAATATAACCAGAAAAATATTTTTCCTCCAAGTAATATTTTAAGAAACTTAAAAATTACTTTGAAGAAAAACTTTTTTTTTATGTTACTTCTGTTTTTATTGGCAAAGTAATTTTGACAAATTCTTATAAATTTTATTTATTTTTTATAAAAACATCAAATACACATTAAAAAAAATTTATTTTTTGTAAAATTTTAGAATTTAGAATTTTTATTTTTAATCGATTGTATTTGTCACAATGAGCATGAAAACAATTTTAAATTCGATTCTGAGCGGGGGAAGATTTTTGTTAAAAAATCATGCCGAATTTGACAAAAGTTTGACAACTAAAGTTCTCAGTTCCATGGGTCCCATAACTCTGTCGAAACTGAATTGATAAAATTGTTGAAATTTTTTGGTAAAAAATTATTCTAACTAAAATTCGAAAATGTGTTTTGGCAAAATTAAGAATTAAAATTTTTTATTTTTAATCGATTTTAGGCGTCATGAAAAAACCATATTAAATCCGATTCTGAACGGTAAATTTGTTGGCCAAAAATCGTGCCATCTCATCATATTTTAACCTCTAGCTTGATTTGGCATTTAAATAAAAATTAAAATTTAAATAATAATTTTTGCTGAAAATAATCATAGTCATAAAATAATTTTTGTTCGTTAGAAAGTTAAAATCGTAAGTGTCGTTGGTTTAGCAAGCTTTGATATTATAGTATATATTTATTGATTTTTGTTGTATTTTATATTGCTTGTATGTTCAATTCAAATTTCGTCTTGCAATCGTTTCGTTACAAGTTTTTTTTTTTTTGGTCTCAAATTTAACCGTTTAAGCGAAGCTATGTTGCATAAATCAATCAGGGAATTGCCTAATTAAATGCGATACTGTTAGAATAGGGTTTGGCTATTGCTTCAAAATTTCTCGTTAGCTGCAACAAGAAAAAAGGAAACAAAAAAGGAAATTGGAAATAAGAGACAGGAAGAAGATCAGATTTGAACGAAGCAAAAACCTAAAAAAATAACACAACTCGCATTTTAATTTGTAGCTCATTTTCAGACAGACGGAAAATGAGCCAGACGTCGTCGAATGCATTCAATGCGCAGCGCAATCGCTATTATAATCCCGTCTCGCGGATCCAGTCGCTCATCCAGAATCTGGACGCCGAGCTGATCACGCTCTGCAGACAATGTTCGCTGCCCAAAAGTACGGGCAGTTACGCTCTGAGCGGAGCGGGAGCCGGGGTGAATCTGCAGTCGCCTTCCAGCCAGGTGCAGCGGGGCAGCGTTAACAATGTCCTGGCTCAATTGCGGCCCGTGAACGGACAGACGAACGCGACGGCGGGTCTGGCGCCGGATGCGCACAAGCGTCAGCTACGGAACACGTACCGGACCCGTGTCATCGACGCGTATCGCAATCGTCGCATATTCACCGTGTACGGCAACTATAATACGGTGCGGCGGGCGCTCGTCCGTCGCGGCTGGCTGGAGAAGTTGCCGGCGGGGCGGCTGGCGAAGCTGCAGAGCATGTCCGAGGACTCGCTGCTGGAGCATGCGCGTCATGGCAACGAATACGAGGCCGTGCTCATCTCCAAGATGATCAACAATTTCCCCTCGTTCTTCATCTGGCAGAGCAAGGCGCAACGGGATCTATTTCCGGAAGTGAAGCCGTTCCGTAATCGGGTGCGGCGCAGCCAATTCCTGGATTTCTCCACGAAGGTGGGCCTGGTCGGGTGCGCGGAGCAGGAGCGCTGGTTCCGCGAGGACGGCGTCTGCGGCATGAGCTATCCACGGTTCTATCGGCTGGGCGCGAACAGCACGGAGGAGCGGGCGGCGTTCATTGAGGACTACCATCAGACACAGGCGCGCTCCCTGCTGCGCTACCTCAAGGAGCACCGTCCGGCCGACATGGTGGACCCTGAACATGGCGCCGTGCTGAGCATCACGATCGACTTTGCCCTGAACAAGGTGAAGGAGATGATCAGACAGAAGGAGCACTATTCCCTCGACGACGCCCGCGTCCAGCTGCCGTCGCCAACCGAAATGATCGAGAACCAATCGTTCATGGTGCAGTCGTCCAAGGTGCTCCACTCGCGCGCCACGTTCAAGGTGAGCGAGCGCGTGATGGCCGAGTACGCCCGCCTCGCCGCCCAGTACCTCGACAAGATCGAGGCCCTGCGCCAGGACTACCGCTGGGACGGCTGTCGCAATCTGTGGATTTTGAAGCCGGGCTACCAGTCCCGGGGCATCGGCATCGTTATACGCAGCTCCCTCGACGAGATCCTCCAGTGGACGTCCAACAATCAGAACAGGAAATACATTGTACAAAAGTATATCGGTGAGTAAAATCACATATTTTTATATATACAGCTATCGACGCCATTATTTCTTAAACCTTTTTAAATTAAAATTAATTAAATTAAATNTAAAATCACATATTTTTATATATACAGCTATCGACGCCATTATTTCTTAAACCTTTTTAAATTAAAATTAATTAAATTAAATTAAATTAATTACATTTTTTAAATAAAATTTTTGTAATTTAAAATAAATTTTACATTTTTGCAGTAAATTTTATTTGCTTAAAAAATTAAAAAAAAAAAAATTATAACACAGCTTCGAACTTTTAAAAATTTTAAATTATTTCTTTTCAAATTTTTCTTCATTTCTTTTGTTTTATTTTTCGAACAAAATTTAATTACATGAAAATGAGAGAGCATAAATTATATAATAAAATCTTTTTAAATTTAAATTTTGCTTAAATAGTTTAACAAAATATATATTTACGACAGCTTCCAACTTTTACAATTATAAAATGAATTTATTTGATTATATTAAATGAGTTTTCTTGACAATTGTTTTCTTTGTTGTTATTTTTAGAACGACCATATCTTATATATCGCACCAAGTTCGATATCCGGCAGTATATGCTGCTTACGATCAGCGATAGCCAGGTGACAATTTGGACATATCGGGACTGCTATTTGCGGTTCAGCTCCCAGGAGTTCACCATGGACGATCTGCGGGAATCGATCCACTTGACCAACAATTCGGTCCAAAAACGGTATAAAAACAAACTGAATCGGGATTCGCGTCTGCCGAAGAACAATATGTGGTCGTTGGATCAGTTCAAGTGCCATTTGCGACATATCGGAGCACCGGAGGCGACCTGGTCGAAAATATATAATGGCTTCAAGCAGAATCTGGTTGCTGTCGTCTTGGCCAGCTTGGATGAAACGGAGCTGGTGCCGAATGCGTTTGAATTGTACGGCTGTGATTTTATGCTCGACGAGCATTATAATCCGATACTGATTGAGATTAACTCCACGCCGGATCTGTCCGCCTCGACAGAGGTGACGGCCAGAATATGTCCACTGGCGATTAAGGATTGCATACGTGTCGTATTGGACGTGTCCAGGAATCCGTTGGCCTCCTCGGGCCTCTTCGAGCGCGCCTTCCAAGTCAACTACAACGTAAACAAGGAGATCGACGCCACCAGACCCCTGGAACTGAATGGCACCCAAATCAAACTGTTGGATTCGCTGCCCAAGATAAAGCCCAATCCACGCACGCGTCTTCTCCGGAAGATCCTGAACAATGTGCGGGCGACGACCAGTCGCAAGTTTTACAAGGACAAGGTCAAAAGTCACCCAACTCAAGCACCCAAGGTGATCGTGGGCAAAGTGGAAACTAAGGTAAGATCTTTCTATTTTGAGATTTCATTCTTTCTATTTTGAGATTTCAAATATTTTAACCAAAAATTAAGGAAGAGAAGAGAAAAAATGAATATATCATTTTTGTTAAATTCTGAAAAATATATATGTTTTTAAAATTTGTGTTATCTCTTGTAAAATTTGAATTTTATAATTTGGGTTTTTCTTCAAATTATTTTTCGAATAAATTAAGGGAAAAGCAAGAGATATATTTAAAAGAATAAAAAAACACAATAAATAAATATATATTTTTTTACCAATTTTAAAAAAATATATTTGTTCTTTTAAAGTTTTTTTTATCTATATTAAAATTTGAATTTTTTAAGTTGTTGGTTTTTTTAAATTATTTTTTTTAAAAATATATTAACTTTTAATATTTCAAATTAAGGTACAAACTATGGAAATCATTACTGAAAATTTTATTTTTCTTGAGAGTTAAAAGAGAGGTATATTTAAAATATATACAAAAAATAATATATATTTTGTAAACTTTAAAAATTTTAAATACATATATTTTTTTTTAAGATTTTTTGTAAAATTGAAATTTTGTAAATTTGTTTTTACTTTAAATTTTTTAAACAGATTACAAATTAAATCTATATATTTAAAAAAATATTTAAAAATATTTCAAATTATATATATATACATATATATATTTTATATGTTAGAGAATTAAAAAAAAATTAATATTTTTCACTCTCTTAGAAATTGTCCCGAGCTAGTTCAAGGAATATATCTTTAAACATAAAACCACCATTGGATTCCCAAGCGCGTGAGAATTTGGCATTGCAATATACGGCGCCCAAATGATAACACCTGGTGAGTGATTGAATTGAACATTTTTAAATTTGAAATACTAACAAATGAATTCTTTTTTATTCAGCATCAGGCACTCTGAACATAGCCTCAAGCTTTGCATCCATGCTAAATACATAATATATTAAATTAATTAGAACAATTAACAAGAGCAATTAGAGCAAATACTTTCAATCCAATTTTCAATCAACATAGTTCAAAACCATTTATAATGAACAATAAAGGTATTCATGTTACGTAAAATCTATCGATTATAAATAATATACGTATATAGATATGGATATATAAGTTGATATATATATGTTTTTAGAAAACCAAATAAGTAATTGACAATTGTGTGCACGAAATTTCAACATGACAAACGTTATTCCTCATTCGAAATTAGAAATTAACGGATTTTTGATACAATTATTTCATTCAAATTATTAGAAATGACTTTTTACAAAGCCAATTTTGAAAAAATTGATTCTAAAAAACGTTAATCCACATTAGAAATTAAAGATTTTGTTCAAGTTTTTTACAATGCCAGTTTTGAGAGCTAAACAGATTCTAAGATTCTTGACCATTTTTGAAGGCATTAGTAAAAGAAGAATACGTAAAAAAATATATTTAAAAAATTTGTTTTATTATTATCCAAACTTAGTTGTTTGGATTCAAATAAGAGCAGCAAAAAATACGGCATTTTCTAATAAACGTGGGCAGTTTTTTCAGGCTCAAACTTTGAAGAAGATTATTTATAAACTGTCTGCTTAATTTGATGAATAGCTCTAAAATTGTAGCGACTAAGATATGATAAATATATGCAATATATTCGGGGATATATGCATTTAACCGAATACATTGGAAATATGTAGGAATTCATCAGTAAACTGTCTGCACAAATTTGAAGTGCGATATATAGATATAATCGATGTGCCACGCCTCATTAAGGCGTAGAAAAAAATTTAAAGATGTGTATAAAAATAAAGAATAATTCAAAATAATATTTAGTTAGGAACAACAAAATTTTGTTTGTTTTTTTTTCTTTTAAAAAGGAAAGAAATTTTTTTCTTTTTACTCATGAAATCATTAATGAAATTTTGTCGTGAAATCATTAATGAAATCAGCCATGATATATATTTTCCAAGAATTCAGAATTGAATGCGAACTCGAATGAATTCAGCACATGATTTTCAAGGGTAAATTCATGCCTGGAAATTGCAGTTTCAGTACAGGTACTTCCAAAGTATGGCATGATTTCAGTACTGAGTCAGGCCTGAGCTGTACTGCAGGGAATTTGGACTAACGTTTGTGTGTGTGCTTGTGTGTGTGTGGGTGGCTGGTGGTTGGTTTCAACAAGTGGGCAATGGCACCGTCAGCGTGGTGCTCGCTGTCGGCTTGGCGGGATTGCGTGGACTGATTTGGGGCATCTGCGACAGCTGCAGCTCGCTGGAGGCCTGCTTCATGGCGGTGACAATGGGCTCGCCGCGATGCAGCGCCTGCACCGAGATGCTCGCCGGGAGACGCGCGCCCGCCGGCTTCCGTCCGAAGTTGCGTCCAATTGCGTGCAGACTGCCGGAGCTCTCCAATTCCGATTTGCGACGCGCACATTTGCCTGGCTCCAGCAAAGCTGGCCGGGATCGGGAGCAGTTGTTGGTGGAGGTGCTGCTGGTGCTGGTGCTGGTGCTGGTGGTGGCTATGTTGCGCAGGCTGCGCCACTTGCGTTCGCTCAGCGCCGGCGCCGTCGCTGGCGTCTCCTGTTTATCGGCCGCATAATTCTTGATCAGTATCTTGAATTTGTTCTCCGTGTTCTCGAAGACCGAAGTGCCGGCGCCAAAGCGCGGACCGCAGCTGCGCTGTCGCTTGGCCACGCCAGAACCAGACCCGGATCCGGATCCGGATCCGGAGTTTGTTGTATTCCGTTTGTGGGTGGCGCTTAAAAGCTGCGTAATCGAGCGACCCGCCTGCTTCAGCAGATAAGGACAGGGTGTGCTGGCCACAGTTGCTGCCTGTTGCTGCTGCTGCTGCTGGTGCTGTTGCTGCTGCGTGCTGCTGTTGCTGCTGCGACTGCTGCTCAGCGGCTCCACCATGTACTTCTCCATGTACTCGGTGGCATTGAAGGTGGGCATCGCCCGATGGATGCGGGAGATTGTCGCCGGCGCCGCCAGAGCGGAACGCTGACGGAAGACGCTGCTGGTGGCCAAGCTGCGCTCCTTGCGCTGCTGCTGATAATAGTAGTGACCATGGTTCGCCTTGTGCAGCAGCTGCTTGCCCTTCACGAACAGATTGAGGCCCATGTAGGCGGGCGTCGGAGGCACCACCTGGCGGTAGGCCAGCTCGAAGTTGCCCATGTCCGACTTCGGATCCAAGCGGCGATCGATAACAACTATCGAAAAGTTGCAAATATTTTGAGCATATATACATATATATTCATAACTTTATTTATATGAGGTTTTAAGAGTCCAATTTAAAAATTTTCGTTTGTTATAAATTAAATAATTTAGCTGGATATTAAAGCTAGAGCCTTGAAACTTGGAATATATATTCGTGTGTAGCTGCATTAGATAAATTTCTAATATTTTATGGTTGCGCCCACTGGGGGCGTGGCAAATCGTTAAAACTGTATATATAATAATATAACATATTTTTTTAAATTTATATAGTTAAATTTTTGATTTTCATACAAAATCCAATTTTTTGAATTCCATATTAAAATTTTTCCGGTTTTTATAAATTTAATAATTTGAAACCTGAAACTCGTTTATAGCTGCATCAGCTAAATTTCTACTTTTTTATAGATACGCCCACTGGGGGTGTGGCAAATCGTTGAAAGTGTTTATATACGTATATATGGCCTAATAACATTGGACTTCTAAAAATTGAGTTTTTCTATGAACAACTTTCTTATTATGATTACGATTATGGTCTACTAGATTATATAGCTGCATATAGGAACAATCGATCAACTACTGAAGATTTGCTTGAACAATATTTTTAATTATAAGATATATTGACCAAACTCAGCAATACACTCCCTACTAATATATCAGCTGTATATTTTTAATATCGGTCTACTATAACCAAGATTAATTTTTTTTCTAATGAAAATTTTGTTGCCCAATTATTAAGGTCGATCTTTTATATCATACAACTGCAACTTTTTTTTTTTATTTTTTTTTTTTATTAAAAATGTATATATTTTATTTAAACAGGTTTTCTGCTACCTTCCGTGGCAACTTAATCTAGTTTTACATATAGCTGGAACTGGGTAGCCCTGATCCAAAACTGAGTTTTTCTAATAAAAACGTTTATTGCTTTATTATTAGGATCGATCTACTATATCATATAGCTGGCCCTGGGAACCATTGATCCAAAACTTACTTTTTCTAATGAAAACTTTTAATGGCTAAAAAAAAATTTGTCTGTTTCTCAAAATATGCTCAGCTTATCAACACCAGATAACTATATCATATAGCTGTTATGGGTACAATTTTTATTTATTTTTTTTAATGTTATGCCAGAGTATTCCACTCACCTTTGACCACATCCTCCAGACACTTGGGACACATCCGAGCCGTGACGCTTGTTGTGGCGCCCAAATCAGGACTCGAGTTGATTTCAATTAGCCACGGATAGAAATTCTCGCATATCATGAAATCGGCCCCGAACAGCTCGAACGTGTTTGGCCGTCGATCCATGTTCTCCTGGGATGCCAGCATGGTGCCCACAATCGCCTTGCGCATGCCCGGATATATCCGCTCCAGCCACATGTTCGCTTTGCCAATCTGACGCAGATACGCCTGAAAGGAGTAACAATCCCACATATTCTCGCTGGGCAGCCGCTTGTCCCGCTTCCCGTTCTGATACTTCTTCTGGATCGCATAGTTGGTCAGATGGACGGACTCGTGGTGGTTGCTCAAACTGTACTCCTGCGAGCTGAACCGAAGGTAGCTCTCCCGATAGAACCAGACAACCAGCGGCTGGGTGTTCGTGATCAGGAACCATTGCCTGATATCGAATTTCGTTTGGAAGACTATTAAAGGTCGTTCTAAGGGGGGAGGGGAGGGGAGGACAGGAGAGAGAACAAATTAATTGATTTATTGATTGAAAAAATACACAGAAAATAAATTAATATATTTTTATATATAATAAATAATATATAATTAATTATAATTTAAAGCAGAATAAATCTATATTACTAACCATGATGAAAATCATTTTAAACCAATTTTGGCATGATTTTTGAAGAAAAATTGAACACCCCTCAGAACCGGGCTAAATTCTGTTTTCAATACCAATTAAGACACCCATAATCAATTAAAAATATAAATTCGCAATCCTAAATTTAAAAAAATGGAAAAAAGAAGAAAAAAATAAGTAACTTTTTAACAAATAAAAAAAAAACCGAAAAAATTTTATTTTTAATCTTGAACATATTGTAAATGCAGAATTTTTAACTAAAAAGTTTCAAAATTATGTTATATTCCGTAAGGCGTATACTTTAAACGTAGAATCAATCTAGAGGACAAATTATGGCTAATAAGCCAATAAACGTGAAAATTGGCTTAATTTGGGCAATTATGGGAGTTAAATTCATTTTTAGTAAATTCTCAATTTATTTCTATAATTTTTGGTTACTTAAAACTTAAGCTTAAATCTCTGCTCTGCCTTTATTTGCCTTTCACTATTTTCTATTTGGAATAGAGTCGTCAACTATATTTACATATTTACTTATTATTTTAGTTTATTAACTATATATTTAATTATTTAATTATATACAAATAAGTATTATTGTGTGTGAAGTTGTAAGACAGCGTTACTTTTAATACTCCTCTTCTAAATCTCAACTCTCAGCTCTATACGCTCTCTTTCTCTTTCTTTCTCTCACTTTCTCTCTCTCTCGCGCGCACTTTCTCGAATTCAGTATTTTCTCACTTTTGTTATTTAGCAACCTGTTGAATTGTTTTATTGTCAACCCAAAACCCATAAAGCAAATTCAGTGTTCTATTCGCAGCCAACAACAACAACAACAACAATGAGTAGCTGCGCTTTTAGGCCAAATATTTATGCACTTAGCCAAGCTTTTGCCTACATATGAATATATGTTTGTATATAGATACACATGTGTGTATGTTTTTCTAGTGGGGTTATGTGCGTGCAGCAGTCTCGGATAGAAATCTGGGTAGGTCTACGCCCCAAAACTGCGAAGGCAACAACAGTAAAAACAACAACAGTAGCAACAACAAAACAAACAACAACAATGTCAGCGACCTGATTTTTGACCTACATTTACTGTGTTTGTTTATATCGTTTTATTCCCGAGCTTGGAACAGTTTGAGAAGTATGTTAAGCATACGAACTTAAAATAAAGAAAATTTCAGTTTTTTTTTGTTCATATCCTGCGATATGTACTTATATACAATATATATATTTATAATATTTTTTTATTAAAACAAAAATTTCCCTTTACAGGCAGTTTAATAATACATATTTAAGGGAATTTGGTTGTTTATAGAAAATAATTAATTTTGTAACATTATCAAATATAATAGTCTTGGTTATATTAAGTTGAAAGAGCCTCTACGATTGTGTTCCAGGGTATTTCCTATCTGATTATTCTAAAGTATTGCAGCTTTATTAAAACAAATTATTGGGACTTGTTTTTTCTCTAATCAGTAAATTTTATTGCCTTTGATAATGTTTTTGTTCGCATACAGGGTAGCTTATGTTCGAGCAGATCTTATAAAAATTATTTTTATTTATTTCGTAATAAAGTAATATTTTTGTTTGGTCTATTTATACAAAAGAAAAACTGAAACTTGAAAATTACGGGGTATTTTCTGTGCGAGTATGCTCAATTAAAGCTAGTTTAAAAGTTGTAATGCACTCAACAGAATTTTCTCTTAGAGCGTTACTTATAATACTCCTTCTGTACAGGGTATCCCTCAAAAAATGAAAATTGAAAATTACAGGGTATATTCTGTTCGAGTATGCTCAATAAAAGCTAGTTTCATTGTGTATTTGTAATGCACTAAAAAGGAATTTCCCGTCTAGGGTTACTTTTAATACTCCTCCTGTAGAGGGTATCCCTCTAAAAGAAAACTTAAAAATTACAGGGTATTTTCTGTGCGAGTATGCTCAAAAAAAGCTAGTTTCATTGTGGATTTGTAATGCACTAAAAAGAATTTTCTTGTCTAGGGTTACATTTAATACACCTCGGTTTCCGAACTGTACAGGGTATCTGAAGTGCGTTCATTTGAGAGTTGTCTGCACTTACCTATGTACTTTTGCACCACATAGCGACTTTTCGATGCTATCGATGGATTGACCACGCCCAGAATTTTCTTGAGGCTGTCCATGAGGAGGATGCCACGCCCCCGGCACTTGTTGGCCGGCTTGACGATCCACAAGTTCTGATGGCCATCCAAACTGTACTGCGGCCAGTGCGCCTTCATCTTGTCCAGCAGGGACAGACAGCTCTTGACCATGTGCTCCAGGTTGCGCTGGCCATCGTGCTGGATGCGTCCGTCCTCGTTGACCAGCTGCTGATGCTGATACAGAAATGCGTCCCAGTCGTGCTCCCACACCCTGGGCGGATCCTCGTAGTCGATGTCGTTGTGCTGGCAGCTGTCGATGAAGTCCACCAGGCGCTTGTAGGCGAAATCAATCGACGAATAGGGTATCTTGCCGGCGGGCGCAAAGACGCCGTCGATGCCCTGTTTGTGGTATCTGCAGAGCATCGCCCGCAAATAGGCCACACAGGCGGTCAGCTTGAAGTTGTCCACGAACTCGGCCAGCTCCTCGGGACTCCAGACGTTGTAGCAGCGCGGAAAGTACATCTCCGACATGCCCTCCTCGAAGAACCAGTGGAAATCGCGCAGCTGGCTGCACAGACCCTCCTTCGAGGTGAACGGTGCCCGGTGGAATTTATTGATGGTCATGCCGGGATTCTTGGCCTGATCGATATAGTCGCATTTCTCCTTGCGATTCGTCCACAGAAAATCAACGGGCATATGCTCCAGAAATCTGGACATTATGTTCCGCTCGCACTTGAGCACATATTGCCGTCTCGTCTCGCCCGCCTTCCGCTTGGGCAGACGCTGCGTGAGATCCTCGTAGGTCATCTGGCCCAGCGGCAGCACCTTCCGATGCATGTCCAGCTTCTCCACCCAGCCGCGGGCCAGCAGCGCATTCCGCACCGAGCTGAAGCAGCCGCGTATCGTGAATATCCGATTCTGTTTGGCCGCCTCCTGCGCCTTGCGCCGCAGCTCGTTCATCCGCTCCGTGCTGATCCAGGTGCGACGTGCCACATAATTCTGGGGCGCGCCCTGCGCTCGCGTTGTCTCCTTGTTGTTGTTGTTGTTGTTGTCGTCTGGTTTCTTAACCACTTCCGGGGGCAAGACACGATTGCCACACGTGGCACTGGAGCACTTGGCCTGCTCCTCTTCCTCCTCCTGCTCCTGGCTGCCATGTGGTTCACTACGTGGACGCACCACCTCGTGCATAGCGTTCCCGCCGAGCTATGCTCAACGACTAATTTCCATACTGCCTGACTGGGCCAAATTACGTCTCTCTCTCTCTCTCTCTCTTTCTATCTCTTTCTCTGTGTGACTGTTAATTTTGACTACGGGCGCAATTTTATGGGGGGGAGGGGCTGCTTGGCAACCATTGAGCCAGTTAAGTTCATAACTTCAGTTTCGGGCTCAAACGACTCTATTATTAGCTACAAGCCGGGCGGGGGGAGCGGAGAGGGGAGAGGGGAGAAGTTTAAGGAGCGTTAAGTGCGGGCTGCAGTTTACATTGGGTTAGGTCGACTTGAGCCAAGGTAAACGAAAAGTTAGTTGGAATTTAAAAACTTAAGAATAGTTTAAATTAAAAAAAAAATACATGCAAGATTAGAATAAATATTCAAAAGGAAGATTTTAACAAAAAAATTATACAACTATTCTAATTTTACAGAATTATAATTGGAATAAAAAAAAAAAATATATATATATAACTATTATAACTATAATAAAATGTATATATAACTATTCTAATTTTACAAAATTATAATAAAAGTCTATTAAAATTTTGAGTATTTTATTTTTGTGGGGGGTTTTTTTTTTTAATAGGAAATATATAATATATAAATGTAAAATATTATTTTCCTTTGAAAGAAAAAATCGAAAAAAGATAATAACTAGTTTTTTTTATGTGATTTTCTAAACAACAAGTATATAATATTTATTTGATAAATGTTTTCAATAAAGAAAGTATCTAACAAAAGTCTAAAATGAAATTAAAAAAATAATACTAATAAATAGATAAAAGATACTTCAAATTCTTTATTAACATGATGTGTTCCTACATACAAAAATGTATCTATGAAAAATCATATATATATATATATATATATATATGTATACATAAATTTATTTAACAAATTTTAACTAAAGAAAGCTTTTACAAATTTTGGGTATTTTATTTAAGTAGTTGTTTATATAATATTTTTTATATTTAACCTACATTGATTGAAGTTTAATCAAGTGCTTGTGAAAACAGGGTATGTCTAGTTGGGTTTTCGAATTAGCAAATTCAACTAATCTTTATTACGAAAATCAAGAAAAGGCTGTGATAAATTTCATGACACAGAAGTGAGCAAATATAGTTAGATGAAAATTAAGTAATTTTAGATAGAAGTTAAGTAAGTTTTTAAAACAATATCCATTTTTGATGCATTTGACGGAATTGAAAAAAGAACCTAAGAAAATCAATCAAAAAATTAATATAAAGTCTTTATATACCTAAATTTCTTTTATGTGTAATTTTTATATAATCATATAATTTTCTTATTTTGTTTATACTTATTTCTTCCTTTTTTTTCTTATTCGTTGTCCTTATTTTTCTGTTTTAATTTTTCCTATAAATTTAAAAGGGCTTACTAAAGATAAAAAATATGAATAAACAATATATATATTAAAATAAAAAGTTAAAATGTTTTTTAAATAAAAAATTTGCAGAGTATGGTTAGGTGGGCTTTGAGGAGAAAGCTTTTTCGATTATTGAATGTGGAACGTATCCAAAGCCGAACTGAAAAAGTGAATCTCAGCTCTGACATTTAATGCGCATTGTTGTTGATGTTGTTGCTGTCTCCTTTCTACTTCATGTAGCGGGTGTTGTTATTGGTGTTGCTGTTGTTGTTGTTGTTATTGGTGTAATTGGTGTTGTTGTTGGTGTTGTCGTCACAGACGCTGCTCGTGACGACGTCAACGCCATTGCTGGCGTCATGTGGGAATCGCTGTAGCGTGAGAATCGCGGACCGGAAACAACGTCAATTTGAATACATGGATAGTAGGTTTGTGTGTGTGTGTGTTTCTGTGTGTGTGTGTGTGTGTTGTCTATTTGCGCAAATTGTGCAGCCTTTTCAATTATTTGTAAAATAATCAAGTTACCGCAAATAAATCGCAGGAGTTATCAGAGGGGTGTTCGGGAAAGGAAGGACATATCTCAGACGAAATCCTTTCCCATCCTGCCTTGGCTTTGTGTTTTTAACTGATTTACCAGCTAAAACCGAGCATATTGGCTCTAGAGACTTCAATCTTATATATGTCTAACCGTGTCAAAAAAACCTTAAAAATATTTTGGCCATGATAACTTTGATTTAATTTGTACATCTCAGTCATTTTAAATTTTCCATACATAAAATGTATTCAAACAGTTTACTGACGATCTCTTCTAAGGGTGGCTGAAATTTTTTTTGGTTACGCCCACTAGGGGCGTGGCAAATTGCGAAAATCATTCTTAATATCAGAGCCAAAAAAATGTTACCAAAATTTATACTCTTCTAACATAAAATAACAATTAGGACCGTTTTTGTCTGTTTGAAGCTGTGAACGTGTATTGTGCAGTCGGTTATGCCCGATTGCAACCTGGTTAGCTGTTTAATGTATTCGATTCAAGGACGTTGCTGCCGCAAAACTTAATTCGCAGCGCGGTTTCTACACGAGCTGCGACTCGCTTTGACAGGTGGGTTTTCGGGCGGTGCAACTCGCACTGGGTGGCGCCACAAGCCAGCCGCCACACGGCAACACCTGCCACATACGTCAGAGCTGGGCCGTTTCTTCTATCTGCTTGCGTGCCGTTGAAGTTTCTTATTTTTTGCAAATCTTTGACTCAGACTATTTTGTTTTCCTTTTTTATTGTCTTATTGTCTGATAGAGGGGGAGAGATAGTTCTGATTCTTGTTGTATGTGGGACAGTAATTAATATCGCTTCCATCGCTGAGGTAATAAAATCAGCTTAAAAATAGTTTTGCGGCAGATTTATCGCGCTTCGTAAGATTAAGTTTCGTTCAGTTGAGGAGGAGTTGCTTTTAAAAAGTTGTTGTGTATTTGGGTCAGGGGTGTTTACAATTATGGAGCGATTGTAGTGAGAGATGAAAAGTGAAATTAACTACTGTAGGACAATTATTGAAATGACCTACAAATTTCAAACTTTTAATTATACAAGTATTTATTTCATGTTATCCTTGTGTCTGTTTTGGCAATCTCTGGAAATAACTATGGCCCATTATATATTTATCTTTTTTTTGTAAGATTTTTGGTTGAAAAACTTATAGTTTTTTATAAAAAATATATTTTATATAAGAAATAAATGCAATTACTTTTTGGGTTTATAAATAAATTTATTTTGTTAGATTTCGTTAATTTAAATGTTAAGCTCATCAAATAAAACAGATTACATTTATAATATCTAAACTATTTATTTTTAAATTTTATCGGGCCCAGTACCCGTTGAACTGAAATCCGCCCCTGTACACAATTCAAAACATTACGCACAATGCATTGAACCCAAAGTGCAAGAATTTTGCCAGCGCGTACGATAATAAAAAGCTTTCCGGTGAGCTGCAAAACATTGAAGCTTTTCTCCAAGATGGCACACGAGAGAGAAAGCTCAAATTCGCGATGTGATGCGAAGCTTGTCGAGACCCGAACGCAATGCACGAATGCCGAATGTCCATGCACGAAGCCGTTTGCCGAGTCGTTGCGAAGATGCAACAAATATAAAATTCGTGGCGCTTGGAATATGTTAAAACATTCATAACTGAAAACTCCTGACGTGCGGACGTATGTGCGTCGTGCTCTCTATTTCTGTCACGTCTTTCGCTATTTGTGTTGTGTTTTAATTTTCGGTGATTGCGTCTCGTTCTTGTCGCGTTCACCCGATTTTTACTCCGCTTACTTCTCTCTATCAACTGAAAGTAAATAACAATAATAACAAAAGAAGAAAAGAAAATACAACAACAAGAAATTTTCATTCATCTATTTGCATATTTTTTGCCGCGTTTTAAAATTTGCGCATTGTGCACAACCTTCAGTTTTGCGCGCTGGAAACAAACAACTTGTCAATTTTACAAGTGTCATAAAAATTCAAGAATTTTACAACCGCCATTATTTGCAATGTGACTTTTTAAGTGTGTGAACCGCCTGCCGCCTACTACTCTGTACTTTGTTGTGCTGCCGAGAAATCTATCCAAAAGAAAAAAGAAGAAAATCTAAGAGACTTTGAAATATCGTTGTTCAAAGAAGAATCAACAAAAATCTCCATAAAACTCCAAAGTGGGTCTGCACATCGAACTTGGATTACTGCAAAGGTCGAGCAGCTGTTGCCAACAACACGAAATGGGCACTATTGGTGAGTACTTATTGCAAATTTTTATTTTTATTATAGTTTAAAATAATGTTTTTTGGAAAATGTTCTTAAAATGTTAAATCATAGTGAAGATCATATTTTAAACAATAAACAAATTTTTAAGGTGTAGTTAAACCATCAAAGATACGAAAACTTTTAGGTTTGGTTAGATTCGGTTATCAGCTTGATCAGGCCTAAGATAACTCTGAATTTTCCCATTTTCAGTCAATGTCAATGGGCATTTTTTTCGATTTAATTATATACTTTGTAGCTGTCATAAAAACACTACACAGATTTTTGAAACCATCATAATAAGTTTGTATTTATGTAAAAAAAAAAACGAATATTCTTAAATTTTCTATTTTCTTAAAATTTGTTTAAAAAAGTTTGAATTGAATAAAATTATTATTCATTTCATTTTCGTCAAACTAAAAATTGGTATATTATATTTACAAATATTTAATTTTTTGTCCGACATTACAAAATAAATTCAAATAAAACCATTGTGCAAAACTTTTACATTTTATTATTTTCCATTAAATTTTTATTGTATTGTTTTTCATAAACTTGCTTTGCATATTTAAATTTGCAGAAATATTTTCAATCATGTTTGCATTGAAATAAAGTGCATCGGATTTTCTAGTTTGATTATGAAAGTGAATTTATGAATAAATTTATTTTGTTATTTTCATAATTTGAATAGCACAAAGTACTTGAAATCAATATCAATAATAGTTTCTTAATAATATGTATTTACTTCATCTAACTAACTAACTAATCAAATAATTAATTGAATTTGTAACCTATTTTATGTACAGTGTAGATTACCTTTGGCTTAATCCCGTTATTCCGTTGATTAACATCCAGGTTAGCTCCTATTGCACAATTGGCCCTTTCAGCTGGCCTGACATCCAATCAGATCCAATCAGAGACTCTGAATACATTATTATATAAATAAAAGCCATTGAAAAAAAAAGTAGACAATAAGCCGGCAATCAGTAAAGAGCATAAAGAAAAAAATCATATTATGATTTTTTTTATTTCAATTAAAATAACATGTGGGCGTAGCCCGACAATGGGAGTTTTCATGTCCTGTTCTGTGCTTGCTTTTCAATTATCCTGTGCGGCGGCTAAAAATAGACCAGGCACGCAACAACAACAACAACAACAATAAGCTTGTCCTTTTCAACACTCGCCCGGCAAAATGTCAAACGACGTCATTATGATAAACATGGTCTAAACAGGGTCGGGCTTTCACTTGCCGCTAATTCTGCCAAATTTTGTTTATCCCGAATTGTGTAGGATAAATAAAACCACCGAAAAGTGGAGTGAGGTAGGAAAACTGCCCGCCCCGAAATCAAAATCGAATGACGCACGCAGCTGATTTCTATGCTATACTTAAAAATATACATTATAGACACTATATGCATACACTCAGAGAAACACAACGCTAGGAATGAAAATCAAAAATTATACAAGCAAATTATTTAACTGTTAATGAAACTTTTTGAAATGTTGTTGTACTTTCATTAAGTAAAATCTATATATATTTTTTTATTTTTATTTTTTTAAAATATTATTTATATTTATTTAAGTTCGACTTGTTCTAGGAATTTTTTTTATAACTTTGCTTTTTACCTGTATAGAAACTCTTGTTATAAGTTTCTTACTTAATTCAAGATATTGTTCAAAAATTGCAATATTAAAATAATAAAAAGAATAATAAAATAAGCAATTTTTTTTTACTTAACTCAAGAAGTATTTTAAATATTTTTCAATAATTAAATTTGCATAAAACTTTAAGATGAACCTATCAGGTCGTTTTTTCTCTCAGTGTAGTAGACATACAAATTTCTGTGCATGTGTATGTGTGTGCTTGTCCAATGTATTATCCTTGAAACAGCAGTGTCCTTTCGGTCACACCTCACCGCATTCAAGCCGGCCATGTTTTCAGATACAAATGCGCTTTGATTGCCATCCAGTCCAGAGCAGGAGGCGGATGCGGAGTCGCAGACAGGGGGCGTCCCAGTTGAAGGCGAAGACACTTGGCTCAATGGGTTCGTTGTGCCATGGGACACAGTTGCACACAAGTGCCTTTCAGGCCAGAGAGGGGGGGGGGGGGGGGGGGGGGGGGGGGGGGCCTTGGGTTTGGTTTTCATCTGAATGTTGCTACTTTGTATGCCATTTGTTGTGCGTGCCTCTGCATCTGTGTGTGTGCGGGTGTGTGTGCGAGTGTGGGTGTGTTCGGTCCTATTAGACACGCTTGATATGCTGCTCAATGCTGTTAGCTGCTTTTGCCTGTTCACCCAGCCCGACCCGGCCATCAAAGCACATTTCTCGTTAGCGTCAGCTAAAAGTTCAGAGTTGAATGCGACCATCGATCCTAAAAGGACATTGTCTTAAACAGGCACTGTCCATCGAGATTATTGCTGTAAACTGCATGAGCTGCAAGTGAAAAGGGCACAAGATATTCAATGTATTTCATTAACAACGAGATACCTTTAAATACAAATAACATTTCATTTCGAAATTGAAGAAAAATGTATATAAAATATTTTTTGTTTAATAAATGCTGATACACAAAGTACATTAAATTAAATACTATGCTAATTTATAATAAAATTTTTTTAAAATATTCCAATTTTATTTCACAATACTTTTAAACTAATATTGCAATTATTTTTTCTCTTTATTTTTTTAAATAATTATTTTTTTAACACCTTAAATTTGAATACAAAAATAAATAATTTAATCAATTTAACAAAATGCTTTACTAAAATGCTTTAAAAAAAATATATAAAAAAAGCTAAAATTCACAAATAAATGTTTTTTATATTGTGTAAATTATTTTTTGTAATTTAAAGCTTCTCTGCTTCTCTCTGATTTCAATCAAATTTCTTGGAATAATTTAAGCTAATTTGCTTTTTTTAACCTTATAGCTGAAGTTTAGGCATATATTTATTTCTAACAGCATATAATAATTCCATGATTATCATATTTGTTTTTTACATTCATCTTTTAGTTTTTTCCACTTTCCTTTATTCCAATTCCAATTTTAATTTTATTCCAATTTTTTTATTATTTTTTAATTTTTCAATTATTAAACTTTCAAATTCTTTGCAAAAATTCGCTTTATGTAGCAGAGTGTTTTAATGTGTTGCTGCGCATATTTACAAGAATATTTACACTTGACATTTGAGCAAAGTTCACAGGAAAATGTTGTCGTCATTTGCGGCAACGTAAATAAAAAAAAAAAAATAATAATAACGACAAAATTGTACGCACTGTGCGTCGTAATATAAATCCCCGAAAACCCGAATCTGACTATTGACAAACCGATGAAAGATATAATAAACAGTTCCATTGCCCCCCTGTACAAATACAATCTGACAATTACAGGAGAACATTAAGAGAGCGTTTAATAACAATGGACAACGGCTTCTGTCCGTTATCCAGCTAATGGCCAAGTTAATGACTTCGTTAAGCTGTAAGCAAGCATTTATATAGACAATGACATTAATTATTTATTTATATTTATTTATATCTATTTTCGTTTACGTTTCGCTTGCTGGGTTATGTTATGTTTAGCTCTGGTTATAATCGTAATTATTTAATTTCCTAAATTATTTCTACATCTAATTGGTTGCAGTGTAGTTTAAACTCTGCTCACATACTTTAGGTTATCAATCCGATCGGTTGGACATTTTAGCTTTTTTATGGGACAGGTGGGTCGAGAATGGAGACACTTGCAGTAGACGAAGGTCTTTGTCAGAAATTCCGCGAATTCTTCATTGCTGCTGTCGGCTTTGACCAGCTCGCGGTAATCCTCGACGCTCTCCAAACTTATCGGGTCCAGCTGATGCATAAGGCATTTTAGTTTGAACACCGCCGCATAGAAATAGTTGAAGATATCGGTGACCATTTTCTTGTGGCATTCAATGCTCCGATGATACTTATCGCCCATTATGAAGGGCGTCTCCAGAGTGCGATCCAGCTGATTGTAGGCCGCATAAAACTCTTTGCATTCCACATGCAGCTCCATTACGGCGTTTTTCATGCCTCTGCTGCGGATTTTCGAGATAATATAAAAATATGTGTAAAGCTTATATATCAGGGTTGCAAAAATGTCGTTGGTTCGATTCACGGCTCGAACCTGTATTTTATTTCAAAAATATTGCCATTTATTTAAAGAAAGATTAGTTTCAAAAATTAATTTCTTCCACGTTTTTACTTTAAAAATTGTAATAAAATGGCAAATAAACTTTCTCAGAAAACGCTTTTATTACCGAGATTTTTTCTAATTTTTGGAATATGCGTGTTTTCGTCAGTCTGAGCAAAATTCGAGAAAGTAAATCCACTAATTTCAAAACAAATAATAAAAATATGAATTTTCAAATTAAATAGAAATCTAGGAATCAAATTATATTTTTGCTTAAAAATAGTTTAGTTATTCTTATATATATATAAAGCTTATCATAGCATAGATACATCATAGCAAATATGTCGTTGGTTCGATTCACGGCTCGAACCTACGTTCGAACATCTTTTTTGTTTTAAAAATATTGTCATTTGTTTAATGAAATTTTAGTTTCATTAGCTTACTTTGAGTTGCGCAATACTTCCAATTTCTCCTCGTATTCATTAATGATCGCCTCCTCGGCGGACAGGGCGTAGACCTCGGGATAACGGCATGCGGGTGCCGAGCTGATCAGTATTAGATAGCGCTGTGTCAGCAGCCAGAGACGTTCGATTATAATTTTATGTGTTTCCAGTTCACATAGGCAGAAATTATAATAGTCGCGATAGTGTTTCTCCAATTCCAATAGTCGGTTCAAAATTTCTGCCTCCCTTTCATAGTGATCCTTGAGTTGGGGCGTCAAATGGGCTTCTTCCTCCTCTGACATGATTTCTCTTAAAATCAAATTTAATTTTTTATTTCTTTTCTGTTGTGTTTAAATTTGATGCGTTGTAAATATTGTAGTCAAGACATTTGACATAAATTGAATTTACAATAAACGAAAAAACTTCTTGATTTATTTATTCAAGAAATTATTTGCAACTAAAAACTAATCCAAAGTTTGTCATTAATAGAGGAAATTTCTCTTCTAATTGTCTTAGTTTTTATGCAATATATGTATTTATTCTGGGAAATCTATAGCTCAATTTCAATCAAAGTCAAATTCAAGCCAACCGTAAATTCTTTGAAATTAATTAAAATCAAGTCCATCAATTTACATCGGACTTTGATGGTAATTTAATTTGTGACCATCAATAAATTTGGTTGAAAGAAGACAAGAATAAAACATTAGAAACGTGTAGCATATATGTTAGTATAAATAAATATATGGTACTATTTGACTTTAGTCTAGTAGAGATACCCTGTAGTAAAATTACAAATTATTTATACACAATTGTACATCAATTTATAGCTGTATACCCTATTTACCTGGTTTGAAGAGTACAGGGTATTTGAATTAAGAACATCAAATGATGCTCATGCCACAATTCTCATAAATCGATTTAAAATAGATTTGTCTAATACAATTAATATATCACTAATACGTCATGTTGTACGGCTAGCAGCAAACATGTGATGCTCGTTTCGTATCGGATATAAACAAATATATATATGCTTAAATATCTGTGTATTTATATAAATGTTCACGATACATGTAGATGGGCACCAAAAGTCAGCCGTGCAATGAATATGTCTTCTGATTGATTCCAAATAAAGCTACAAAATCGGAAACCCGAAAAACGTAAATGAAATTGGCCAATTTCAGTTGGCCACTTGTCCGCGGCCACCCAGTTCGCACGGATGAAATTTAAAATATTTTCAAATATTTTTTAAAAATGCGTATAGAACAAATAAAAGGTGTTGGGCAATGGGGAAAAGAGATGCGCATTTATGAAGTGCGAAGCCAATTTTGCCGTTTTCGAAATTTCAACAGTAGACACTGTATATAAATAGCCATAAACATATGGCAACGTTATGCTAGAAGGGAACACTAAACTTGCCCCTAAGCCATAAAAAAAGAAAATGAAAACCAATAAATGAAAAAAATTAAATATCATTTCTCATTTTTGGAATATTTCAAAATATTTCTCAATATCACTTAAATAAACAAATAGATTGCTGTGAATGCGGGCGTTAATTAATAAATTATAAATATGCTAAAGATCAATAAACATGCGAGCTAATTTTAGAAAATACCATAAAAATATTGATTCGTTTTGAGAGTTTTCTTAAGAGTTTTGCTTTGAAAAAATTTATTTATTTAAATTTTAAATATTATTTAATTGTTGCGTATATGGGAATATAATTTAAGAAATTAAAATAGATTAGATTACAGAGTTTTCTTATTCAACTTTTGAGTACTTTTATTTGCATGAAATTGAATTCCTCTTTCAGAGAGCAAGTGAAATGTCGAGTAATGGAAATGAAATGCCAAAGCGACGCATATTTTGCACACATATTTCAATTTTTGTATCTTGTTTATGAAATTTTAATTGGCATTGCTTTAGCGAACATGCGGCGTATGCGCGATGTCTTCTTAGCTGCTTTTCTGGGCCTCTGTCGCTTTCGATCTCAAGCTGTTTTTTATCATCAGCGCCAGCGCCTAATGGCTCGAATTGTCCGTCCGTTCGGTCCGTCCGTCTGTCATTCGTTGCGGGCAAGTTGCCTTTCAGCGCGTATTTTATGCAATTAATTCACATTTTTGTTGGCTAAGTTATGAGTGCGTTCTTTTTAGCCATTCTTGAGTGCAACGAACCAATTTCGTTGGCTAATTGCAGCAAACTGACGCTGAAGTGTTTGCCTTCATCAGTAGTTGGCTAAAAGACCTTAATTGATGGGTCAATTTATTAAGAAACTTTTCTGCTGCTTTTCATTTACATTATTTACATGCGTTGAACTTGAACAGCGAATGGATTTAATTAAATCTGATAAAAGTTTGCTTTACTTTTTTTTGCTATTTACAATCGTAAACTTAAATAGAAAACTTAATTTTCTTGTTAAAAAAGAAGGAAAATGCTTTAGGCTTTGTGCACAATGGAATAATTATAAATAAAAATAAATTTACTTAGCTTTTACATAAATATTTTGAGTAATTTTTGTGTCTTTTTATTAAACTTCTATAATGAGTAATATTTGATTTGTTTTTACATAATTTTGAGAGATTTTTTAACTGAAAATGTTATTTTTATATATGTGTTCAAATGTTTAAATATATATTTTATATTTTTGCGCCTGTTTTTCGGTCTAAAGTGCTTTTATATCTTACCTTTATTGAAAGTAATTTTTGCACAATTTACTGGTTCTTTATATTTAAGCCACTTGGATTAGCCCACTTAGCATATTGATATGGCAACGCCGTAAGTTGAGGACCGTCTTAACTGGGCTTTATATACTCTTTTTTCTATTGAAATATTAAACAAAATGTTTAGCTTCTGTCGTAAAAACACGATTTATGCAAATTTTGTTTTATTTTATTTGATTTTTTTTATGTGGATATGAGCAAATATATATGCGTATATATGTTTATTTGATTTGATTTTTTAATGCGCTGCCATTAAAAAACAGAGCACCGTCCGTCCGTCCAGTGCAGTTCCCCGGTGTGGGTGCTAAGTGCTGTGTGAACATTGCGCATACGCCGCGTGAAACTAAAACTCAAAAATATTGCAGCACAACAGCGAAAACATCAACAAAAATAAATAATGTTTATATTTACACAATGTATGCATTTTAAAGTAAAAATCATTTTGACGAATGTTACCAGTAGTTTTTCTTCATGATATATATTTTTTTTGTTCTTTTCAATATTTTTGTATATTTTTTTTTGTTTCGATTTTTCGCTTTCTACGCGTTGAGCCGTGGCACAAGGTCGCCGTCGCCTGTCGCCGCGAGAAATATTATGGCTAACCAAAAGATAAAATATATAGGCAACAACAACAACAACACACACAGGTTTGTATGTCGTTTTGGCCAACTGTTTATCTGGCAGCCGGTCGGCAGTTTGCGTTGTGACGCGCTTTTTGCCATTGACACGCAATAAAAATATGTACTTAAAAATTGTAAAAATTAAGCATTTATATTGTGCACATTATTTCAATATTATTTTACATATTAAGGGGATATTTTTTCTTTTTTCTTTTTGAGATCTTATTTGTTGGGCCTATTTATTAATTGTTTGTGTGGCAATTTCTATAATGTTGGGCTCGACAAATCAGGGACAAATAGTCTGTGACAACTATTCTTGGACTCATCTGTTACACTTGTTTAAATTTAGTTTGACATTTTCTTATGCATATAATTAGTTTTCATTATTATACCTCAATTGTTTTTTTTTTTCAAACAAATATTTTTTTGAAATTTTTCAAACATTAAAAAAATGTTTGCTATAATCTTTTATTATTTTTTGGAAAGATCTTTCGGCAGTAATTTAATCATCATTTTAAAAATCTTTAAACTTAAAATAGAAAAACTGGTATAAACTGATAAACTGTAGCTAATACCCGAAATTCCCTGTTATAGGGTATACTAAGTTGATCATAAAAAGCGTCTTCGAAAATATATAAAAAATCTATTTTATATATATATATTGATATTTTGACATATATTTCGCTAATGATTTTAAGCTAATCCATAAAATTTATACAGTTAAAATTATATAAATTTCATATTTCATGTTGTATTACAAGCAAAACAAACAAATTTAACATAAATATTTTCACATCTTAATATTTATCCAGTTTATCAATATTTTATAAATTTTAAGTTGAAAGATATTTTTGTTTATTTAAGATATTTTCGCTTAAGAACAGACAGCTTTAATATGTATCAGGTGTAAATTGATATTACAAGGATATTAAATTCACGTCAATTGTTTTTTTTTGTTTCACCTGATAAAGGTGTTTTTTTTGGCTTTGTGGAGCCCATATCCATATGCCAACATATCAACAATTTTTGAACGTATCTTTTATGTTATTTTCGGTCTATTTCACCAAAAGTCAAATTTTGCGTGGGAGCAAAATCGTTGGCGATTCTCTGCCCATCTCTTGGCATCTCCTGTACTCCTGGCCCAACCCTGAACCAGTCCCAGAGCATTTGTTTTATTTTACTGTATTTTTAATTTTATATATTTTTATATGTAGTATTTAATAAATTATTAATTTTTCGCTTGCCAGACACACACATGACATGGGACGCAAATGAATATAAGTAAACATCTATATAAAAATTAAAAAAAAAAAATTAAAATATATAAATATGGAGAAGAAAACATATTATATAAAGTCAAAACATTTGTACCGTTAGCTTAGTCGGCCTGTGTGATTAATGGCAGACTCATGTGTTTGGTGGTTGCCCGCGAAAATTTTGATCGAACATTATTGGGCTAATTTATGCACCTGGGGGGGTCAGACATAGGGGACAGACATAGAAAATAAAAGCGCGCGTTTCGTTGGAAATCCAAAAATATATTTTGATTTCATCGTTTTTGTTGGTTTTGGAAAATTACCGAGCAAATTGGATGACATAGTAAAGTGGACAAAGCCATAAAAGTGTCTCAAATAAGCCAAAAACAAAAATTAAGTAAATAAATAAAATAACAAGAAGCAGAAAAAATCATATTAACAATCAATAGATAATGGCAATTTGAATGCCGTTTAATTGATATGGCCGAAAGTAATCACCCATTAATTGGGTCGACGCAGTTCAAGTGGCGACGAAAACTGGCTTTAACCAGTACGCAATAGCCGGCCAAGAACTTTGTCGATTTTGGGTTTAGCATATACATATATTTGTATATATTTTTTGTTTTGAGATTTTCTTAGCCTATACTCTATGCACGTGAGTATTTTTTTTTGCACTTGAATTGTTATTGTTTTTGTCTCGCTTTTCTCAGAGTTTGATATTTTGTTTTTATCTTTTTTAATGTTTTTTTTCCTTTTTATTGCCTGAAAATACACACACACACACACACTAGGCGAAAAGTGTTTGTCTGTTTATTTGAATTGACAATTTGCTTATTTGTTTTTGGTTTGTTCTCGACGGCTTTTTATGGCCGTTTGCTGAAAGATATTCAACGAGCTCTTCGATCAAGTGGTTAATATATAAGCATCCAGAATTTAATGACTTAAAAATTCGTGAAATATATATATATATTTTATTTGGATATATTCCAAATAGTTTGTAACCCATTTATTTCGAGCAGTTGGAGAAATCTTTTATAGAATTAGGTCAGTCGGATTTCCATTTGTTTAAATGAGTTTCCCCGATATCCGCTCAAAGTGTTCTTTATACGTGGTTTCAAATCAATTATCGATCAGTAATGAATCAGCTTTTAATCAGCTAATCACTTCCTTTTCCTTGCCAGCATTGAGGAAGTGATCAGTTCACAAATCACCCAGAAGACTTCTTGACGTCAAATCGCAGCCACGCCCACAATTTATGGCTGGCCAACTATAATCATAATATTATTATTAGGATTACTTACGATTATTTACGAGTATCCGACACACTCGTGATGCATTCTGAGTGTTCCGAGAAACCGAGCAGATAAAATAGCCGAAAAGATATTAAACAGTGCTCGCAAAACAATTCCTCCAACAGCGTGTATTTATTTATTTAAGTACGAGCACTTATTTATTTACTTTTGTTTTTCGTTGCTCTTCATTTTGAACTGACCCTCAAAGTGGTTGCCAATAGTCACCGCTAAAAGTATGCGTACAACGACTTTCATTCTGTCGTTAAGCCGCAACATGTCCCTTAAATATTTAAATAATTATTCATTAAACGATCATTCAGCGTTTAATTCATTTATAAGCCTTTTTTACAGTTTTACAGCGTTCATAACATAACGTAAATTTGATTAATGATATAGATATAGCCCGGCGCTTACGTTGGCGCTTGCCTTGACCTTACCTTGAAAACCGCAACAACAGCAACAGCGACAACATTTTTTTCTCCTTCCATTTTTACTTTTACAACATTTTACATTTTTCCACTTTTTTTCAGACTTTTTTCATTCGGTTTTTCTCGCGTAATTAAAAGTTTACCTATAGCCGACGCTGTTTACAGCGAACTATTTTTAAAAATAAATTTACAAGCATTAAATATATCATAAAAGCGGAACTATTTAAATAAATTATGGAAAATAAAGCGTTGCGTGGGCGTCAACGTGTAATATGTGTGCGCATACTGCCTGCGCTCAGTGTGAGTGTGTGTGTGAGAAAGTTTTCTGATTGCACTCTGCTTGCAAAGGGAAGAAGGGTATTTTGGTTGTGGGAAGTATTCGATCGTTGTTTTGAATATGAAATGTAAATGTTTTGAATATTAAATGTAAATTAAATGTAAATCTATGTGTGTCTGTATCTTTATCTGTATTTGTGTATGTATCTGTATTTGTATCTGTATTTGTATCTGTATCTCTATCTGTATCTGTATCTGTATCTGTATCTTTATCTGTATTTGTGTATGTATCTGTATTTGTATCTGTATCTGTATCTGTATCTGTATCTGTATCTGTATCTGTATCTGTATCTCTATCTCTATCTCTATCTCTATCTCTATCTCTATCTGTATCTATATCCATATATATGTATATAGTTCTTTTTGTTGCTTTAACACTGTAAACAGGGTATTGAGCAGTCGTGTATATCTGCCTGTTTTTACTTATTTTCTGTTTATTCACTACCGTTTCGAGGCCTTATTAGTCGTGACATGTACTTGCTGCTGGGCCGCTGACAGGTCTTGGAGAGTGTCTTGAACATGTGCCAGGTCTCCATATACTCTCACCCCTCCCTCTCTCTCGCCCTCTCTCTCTCTCTCTCTCTCTCTCGCCCTCCTGCACATCGTGTGCTGGTCATGTGCGCAGTTTCCAAAAGCAGCTGCCACGTCTGTCCGCCCATCTGTCTGTCCTGTCTGCCTCTATCCAAACCCATTTCGAGTGCTACAATATAACAATATTGTGGGCATGGCGAACACGCCTACTTTTTGATTGCTGCTAAAAATATATCCTGCCGAACAGCCGCCGGGCAATCAAAGAATTAATCGCGATTTATAAATACACCGAAAACAAAAAGAAAATCAATTAGATATATGTATAATAAAATCTATCTATTTTTCTTTTACGCACAAAAAAACAGCTATACACGCAAAGCCTCAATTTATATATATAAATATATATACGTATTATATATATAAATATATATACGTAAACATTTAAATTAAAAATAAGAATGTTGTTCATTCTATTGTTTATTGTATTATATTATTATTATTTGTTTTTCTATATTTCTTAGCTTTTTCTGCTTTGGGCGCAACGGAAATTTCGTTTTACACTCGCTTTATATATATTTTAAAATTTTATTATATTGTTTGTTTCAATAGGCGCAATTGCGCAGAAGGAAGACATTTTTTAATACAGTGGGTAATTGTAAAACTAATTATTTGCAATTTAAAAATAAACTTGTTGATAAAAAGCTATTAAAACTCTCAATTATTTCGAAATCGAAAATGAAATATTCTTTTTTCAGGTTATATTAAAAAATTCAAATAGCATAAAAATAAAAAAATTTAAGATCATATATAGTAAGAAACAAGAACTTTACCTTGTGCAATCTAATGTAATTTTCGCAATTTGGTTAAAAAAATTACTAAGAAATAAAAAAAAAACAAATAAAAATTGTAACTAATTAAGCTTAGCGAGGGCATTTTAAGCATGTTTAAAATTTAAAAAACGAGCTGCTAAAATCGCAATCACTTTCATAACAATAGTCTTACAAAGATCAACAAAAAAACAAATTTTTTTTTGTAAATGTTAGAAAACAAATTTTTTATAGACCTAGTACCTGTAAATGTAAACAATTTGAGTTGTAAATAGAGCAGGGCACTTAAAAATCAAAAAACAAGTGGCAACGGTGTAAAATGTTTACATTTATATATAAAATACAAACACTATCTTAAAGATACTTTTAAAGTGGATTGTAAGCTTTATCGATTATGTTTTTTATGGGCCAAAACACATCAAAGAATTGAACAAAATTTGAATTGTGGTTGCGCCATAATTTCATATCAATTGTGGAGCACACGACCCAAAGCATGATATATGCTTTTGCTTAAACCAAACCATATCGTATATAGCTATATAATTGCCCCGATCAGCTCAATATCGTAAACAGCACGGCCGACGTGCTGCTTCGTGCGTCGACTTGGCCAATTTATCATTATAAAAACGCTGATTGTGGCAATAGCCGCGCCCCCCTAGCCCCTAGCCCTCTGGCCCGATCTGACCGGGCATGAGCGTATTATAGATGCGTGCCTATAGGTATTATTTGTGCAATAATAAAACTACAATTCTCGTTTGGAAGACGCCCGCGCGGCTGCCTCGCATAGACGCAGCAGCCCCAAAAAGATACAGATACAAATGTATCTAAGTGTGCGTGTGTGTGTGTGTGCGTGTGTGTGTGCGTGTGTATGTGGCACGCCGACCGAGAACGACTCGCCGATTGACGTCAGCAATGCCCCCAAAGTCGCCAACTGTGGCGGGCGGGTTGCCAACGCAAGGCGAGGACCGACAAGCGAACCAGCCGTGAAAGGGGAAAGCAGGCAAAGGGAGGGATACGGGGTGGTGGGGGGTATGACTGGGTTACGGGCGGTTCATTTTGGCAGTCAGTCATACAATTTGATGCTGCGCCACCTTCTCCTACAGTGAGCTATTCTTGTTTTGGGCTTTTGTGCCACACATTTATTTGATGGCGTTTGCAACACTTGAGATTAAGGATATTCCATCTATTCCAATAAGTATCGACTTCAAGATACTCAAATCAGAGCTATTTTAATACATTTTTTTTATTTATCTCCTTTTTTTTTTAGTTTTTACAATTGGCTTTTGAATTCTTTTATTTTCATCTTATATATATTTTGTTTATAATTTTATAATTTATAATTTGTTTCTTAATTCTTTTATTTTTCATTTATTTTTTTTTTAATATTTTACTTATTATTTATATATATATTTAGTCTTATATCATTTGTTTTTTGAATTATTTTATTTTTACTTTTATTTATTTTTGTGTTGCAATATTTAACTTTTTTTCGTTTCACTTTTATATAATTTGTTTTTGAATTCTTTTACTTTTCATTTATTAATTTTTTTTTTTGTAATATTTTACTTATAATATATTTTTGTTTTTATTTAATTTTGTTGTCAACAAACCTTATCAAACATAATATTTAATGTCTTATATAAATAATATAAATTATATACATTTTTATTTAATTATAAAATTATACAAAAAATTAAAGACAATCAAATTTTTCTTTTCTGGCCATACTTTGTCTAAAAACCCCAAATATTTTACTAGCTGTGTAATTGTTCCGTGCATTTGTACCAATTTTCACAAAAAAAAAAAATAGAGTATATAAATTTCGTCATTTATATATTTTTGTTTATGTGATTTTGCTGTTGCAAGAATATCTCTTGCGTTGTGCAGGTCGATCTTCTGACGCCATTGAAGCTTGTTTTTGTTGTTGTTGCTTTGTGCAATTGGAGCTAACTGTGCGTGTCTGTCTGTCTGTCCGTCCGTCCATTTGTTGACCCACTGTTCGCATCGGTTTTCAGTCCATTTATAACGAAATTCTGCTTGTTAAATTTAGCTGCACGGAATGCATTTCGCCCGTTGACCCTTTTGTTGACTATTGCAACTATTTTTGGCATGCAAAGTGTTTTTTTTTTTGCTTTTGGCCAACCAAATAATTGAAATTGGCATAACGTAGCTGTACTTATGTTATGTGGAAGTCAAAGAGGGGAACAAAAAAATCTAAGAAAAGAAAAGCAAAAGTGAAAGTTTGATTTATGGGCACACGCAGGCCGCTGGCTTTTGTATCTTTGTTGATGGTTCTTAATGGCTTATAATTAGTTTTGTTAGCTTTTTTTTAGATATTTTTTTTTGTTTCCCTTTTCTTGGCCTCGAGCCAATCAATTCTGGAACGGAAATAGAAATTCAAATAGAATAAACAGTCGCAGTCGCCTCTCAATCTGAGCCTTGTGTGTCTCCAAAACTGTTTTGGGGGTTAATGGGCTCAATTCTCAGACTGGGCCAACGCATCGTGCATGACGCAAATTGTCTATATATAGGACGTCACTATATGATTGATCTGTTAGCTAATTGAGACTTTTGTTTGTATATTTGTTGTATAAATTTATATAATTCAGTTTGTCTAGTCAACCGGCGAAGATTTATTTATTATGAAATTTTATCGGCATAAAACAACTTAAATAGTAGACAAATTTACTTAAGAAAATAGGTAGAAGTAAAATATATGCAAATTATCTATAACTTTGTCTATAAATTTCCTAATAAAAATGGAATATAAATTTTTTTAAAATACCAAATATGCTAGTGTAAATAAAAATAATATACAATTTTCAAAATAAAACATCTTTTATATTCTCACAAAAATATGAAAAACAACAAATATTTTAGAGATTTTAAATAAACAATAAAATGTTAATTTTTCCCACAATATAAAATATAAATATAAAATATGCTTAAAAGATATACATTATCATAAAATGTACTTATGAAAATAGGTATGTTCTTTGAATTTGCTAAGAAAATTTAATAAAAAATTATAAAATACTGAATATTTTTATGTAAATAAATATAAAATATTAAAAAAAAACACTTTTTTATATAGATAAAAGTAAACATTTATATATGCTTTTTGTACTAAATAATCTGTTTTTTCCGCTAAATAAAATGTTTCCCACAAAATAAAATATAAATATAAAATGTATTTAAAAGATATAATAATAATTAAAAGTTAATTAAGTGCAATGCACTTTTGATTTCAATTTGCTTGCCTTTAAAATTATTTTTTTTATTTCGAAAATAAATAGTTAATAAAAGAATGCTATTTTTATTAAAAATATTTGCATGCATTTCCTAAACTAAAATACTCTGTGGCTAATTTGCATTTACAGCTCTCACATCTAATCAACGTATATCTATCTGTATCTAACACCTCATAAATCATCCGAAAACATCTTCCCGAACAACTATAATATCAGTTCCCAGCCATTTGAAACACAAGCCATAAATTAAAAGCAATCTCAAACCCAGAAAATGCATTTTTCGCATGCTTCCAATACCCAAAAGAAAATATATTAGAAAATCAAACATTTTCTCTTCTGCGGCCATAATTTGTCTGAAATATCCAAATATTATTTCTAGCTGTGTAATCAGCAATTAATTTTAAATACCATCCTCCCCCTTTCCCCCCCTAGATTCGATGTTAGCGGCGACATAAAATGAAAATCAAACGAGCGAAAAAACGATTTTGGGTTGAAAATCATTTGCGTATCTCAAATCACATCACGCCCTATAAACACTGGAGGTTTGCCTCCAGCCAGACCGATCCATCTATCTATATATATATATATAAATATAGCTATCTATTTGGCTAGTTGGTGGAAATCAAATGATTTTTCCTTCTAGCCATAAATTGTCTTGAAAGCTTAAATCAAACGTAGGTAGGCGGAAAATGGGTGAATTCCAAAAACTTAACCGTGACTAACCAAAAAGTCGCTGACGTCTTTGGCTTTATAGCCACCTATTGGAACAATCTACGCAAATCTTGCACCAATTTTCGTGTTTTTCTCTATTTCTCGCTTGAGATTTGTCACAGACAATTTGGCGACATCGTCGTCGTCGTCGTCGTCTTCTTTTTGTGGGCGTGGGCGTCTCTGAGGGTTGTAAAAACAAAGCGATTTTCCATGTTTGTTTAATCTTTCGGCGAAATTAATAATTCAACAACAACAAAATGGCACATAAAAAGCCAAGAGCAACATGTTCACATCAAAAGTCGGTTATAAATCATAAACAATTGTATCTGATTTCTGTTTTTTTTTTTAAAAATAATGAAATATATTTTGGCCAATATTCAATAAGACGCCAAGCTGTTAGTTCATGCGTGGTGCTTGAACACTCCCGCCCATCCACCGTCCCCACGCCCCTCTTCACCCGGCCAAGGTGTGAAAGCAATTTCTTTTAGACGGGCCAAAACTCTCGCTGAGTCGCGGCACCTGTGCTTGGCCAACAGGTCAAGGCCATGTTTTGATAAACTACAAACTGCTCTTTCCTCCGTTTTTGTTTTAAGTCATTTTGAATTTTTTAAATATTTATAATGATAATCATTCTTTCAAATTGGCCATTATTGCTAAAATATCGCACAACACTTGCAAAATTCTTTGAGTGCCGACAAAGTTTTTTCCACGGAATAAACATCATATAATTGTTTCAATAGAAAGCTTAAGAAAATATAAATTTAATTAAATTTATTATCAAAAAATGTTTTTTTTTTTTTGATAAATATTGATGATATTGGAATGTGGATAAGATAGCTAGGACACAATTAAATTGGGTTCTAGTGCAAATATTGTGTGATAATACAGTAGGATATGATGAAAAGCTTTTAAGATTGAAGGAGATATTTTAGGGGGAGTACAAAAAAAAAAAAAAAACACATTTTATAAAGGGAAAAAATATAGCGGGTTTGACTAATTTCCGTCCGAATTAAGCTAGAGACTTAAAGGTTGGAATATATACCCATTTTTACCTGTGTCAAATAAAATGTTAAGGTTTTTTGGTTGCGCCCACTGGGGGCGTGACAAAACGATAAAATCTCTCTTCTGAAGATCTTAGGTTATTTTACGAAAATTACTACAAAAAAGATACAACGGGAATGGAGTGGGATGAAAAAATTTAATGCGGCATCGATAACTTATTAAATACAAAATATAAATAAGAAAATATGTTTAAGGTTTCTCTTAATGTATTTTATACAAATCAATGAAATGTCTCTTCTAAAGAACTTAGAAATATAAAATACAATATTTAAAAAAAAAATTAATAATAATAAATAAATAAATAAATAAAAATAATAATTGACTTTAAGTTGTTATTCAAATGGTTATCATTTGTATGCCATTTCTTTTATGTAAGAATTCTTTTCCAATTTATTTTTATCTAATATTTCGCTCTTTGTCTTTGGTTGCAGAGAAACGCTCCTTCTCGTTCCGGTTGCGTCGCTCGTTTGGGGACGGCGGCAGCACCAACAGTCGGAACAGCAACAACAACAGCAGCACCTGCACCAACCACAACAACCAGAAGCGGTGCAGCACCCCGCTGACGCCGACGAGCACCAGCACGGGCAGGCTGGAGGTGCCGGGCGCCTCGGTCAGCCGCCGGAGCAGCATTTACCGGAAGCCGGACAAGAACGACGGCGGCCAGATCCATTTGATACCGGACGTGGAGCTGCCGCTGATGACGTTCGCCGATCAGTACAACATCGAGAAGACCCTGGCCGAGGGCTGCTTTGCCAAGATACTGCTGTGCCGGCATCGACCCACCAACACGACGGTGGTGCTGAAGGCGGTGCACGCCGAGCTGACCACCATCAAGGAGTTCCAGAAGGAGTTCCACTACAACTACGAGCTCTCCCATCACCATCACATACTCAGCGCCTATGCGGTCGCCTTCCAGACAATGGACTACCTCGTCTTTGCCATGGAGCACGCACCGTACGGTGATCTCGCCTCCAATATCGGACCGAATGGTCTTCATGAGACCGCCTGCAAGCTGATTGCGGAGCAGCTGAGCTCGGCGCTGGGTTTCATGCACTCCAAGAATCTGGTGCATCGTGATCTCAAGATTGAGAATGTGCTCGTCTTTACGCCGGACTTTACGCGGGTGAAACTGTGCGACTTCGGTGCCACCACCAAGAAGGGTCTCCTCGTCCACAAGGTGAAGCACACGTGGACCAGTTGTGTGCCGCCCGAGCAGCTGGAGCTGATCAAGAACGAACGCTTCCAGTGCTTGCCGATCAGCGATTCCTGGCAATTTGGCATTTTGCTGTACAATATTCTAACCGGAAATCCGCCGTGGCAGGCCGCCGATTGGGTGAAGGATCAGGCGTATGCGAATTTCATGAAATACGAACAGCGCAAAACGACCAAAGTGCCAGACAATTTCCGGCGCTTCTCGCCGCGCCTGATGCGCTGCTTCCGCAAGTATCTGAGCCACGATGGCGAGGACCGATGCAAGATCACCGAGGTGACCAAATACATGAAGGATCGCTGGGTGGAGTGCCGCATCTCGGCCTCCAAATCGGCCACCCTCATCTCGCCCAACCATCACGATCAGGACTCGTGCATCTATCTGAATCAGCGGGAGGGTCGCCTCTCCGGCGACGAGAACAAATTGCGCTTCAAGCGCATGATGTCCAGCTACGGATTGGACATACCCATCGATCAGACGATGGTGCGACGGCGCGTCTGGGATTGGCTATCCACGTGCGATGCCAATTTCGATCCGGAGGTCGAAAGTCTCCATGCATTGGATGTGGCCCAGTAGTTCTTAGACACATTTGCAATTTAAGAATTTGTTAGATCTATAAGATCAAAAAGAAAAAAAGAAGTAAGAAGCTTGTGCCATACTCGTTCACCGTATAATTGATATTTTGGAAAAATATCGATTTTTGACTACGACTCTAAAATCATGGGAGTTGTGGATTTCATCAATTTGTCACGCCCCCCGTTGGCATATCCAAACAAAACTTGTGTAAACTTTAGTAAAGTTCATCGGTAATCTGTCTGGAAAATTTCATGTATCTGGTTTTAAAACTAAGCTTGATTTATCGATTTTCACTTTGTGAGCGAGTTTAAAAAAAATGAACAGTAATTTTGGTTCTCTGGGAATTGGGCCAAAACGGAATATATACCTTGTAATACTTGTAGACGAATTTTGCTATGCATATATATCTAATATATATGAACACTACATAGGTAGTTTAAATTTATACCAAAAATAAAAGAAAAAAAATATGAAATGAATCCATTTATAGAAAAACACGTCAACGGATAACTTTCCACTAGTGTTACCTTTCTAGTCTTCCGCTACGATGGTTTTTTATTTAAAAATAATATCTATGTGTATATGTAGTTTTATATATATATATATTGTGTGATGTACGCGGTATTTACTTTATACGTCATATACGATATACGATATACGGACTAATGCAATTATGTAGAATTTAATGTTTATTGAATTAAGTGTACAACAATTATACTATATATATAAATATATATACTATATACGACCAATTATTAGTTAAGTGTCTACGATATCTGTGTAGATATCTCTTGATTATCTTACATCCTATATCTAAACATTTTAATGTGTATGTACTTATATGTATATTTACGCACCCAGTTTATGTTAGAATTTATATATATTTATCTATGTGTATGTTTTAGTCTACTCTACGATCTTGTATATAATCTTAAACTATGCATATTGTATTTATGAGTACTATACTATATACTATGCTACTTCTATATATGAGTTATGTACACCAAAAACCAGAACAAATATAAAAAACTTCAACCGAGTTTGTGTGACGAATATACCAAAAAGTTTTTCAATTTTATTTTTTTTTATATTTTAACAAAGTAAGAGTTTTTTTCAAACATTTCTTTCAGTTCTTGATGAAATTTGCTGAAGATACTTCAACTGATAAGATTTTTAATGGTTAAAGGTATGTATTTGTATATAGTAATTCGTGGGTTTATGCAGTGTCTCTCTTGTGCCCGAATTTAGAATATACATATATATTTGTGTGTTTATGTACAGATTAAATCTGATTAACATTTCAAACTACTATAACTTTGTCAAAGCTGAGCCGATTTTCTTGCTTGGTCATGATTTGTTCTCTAAATTGATTCTACATTTGAAAAATATTAATTACAAAAAATATTTGTTTAAATTTTTTTTTTTAATTTGAATGATTGTTTGTCCTTTATTTCAATTCTATATTTAAAGTAAATGCATTAAAAAAAATTTTTTTTATTTTTAATTTTTTTTGGTAAAAAAAAATTATGTTCCTCAACCTTAACTTTTCTTATTGTTTGTTTACTATTTGATAGTCAAATTCCTAGATCTGATGACAATTAAATGAACATAGAAAACAATACACATTTTGTGTATGTGTATTTAAATATTTATTTAGTATAGTCGCTACCCACGATATTAGTCGTAAAAGCCAAAATATCCAAACATTTTGGGAAACATCATAAAAACTTGTGCTTTGTTGTTCAATGTGGCACATTGTTTAAAAACTAAACAGAAGAAGACAAAATCTAACGATAAATATTTATTATTTGACGCATTAAAAGTTTTTTGCAAAATATTTTCATTTATATTCCTTTGTCATTATTTATTATTGTTTATGCTAACTACATATATAGCCAGATAGAAATTATAGATTTTTGCCAAAAGTATTAAAGGTTTCTGAGATGGTCATGGCCGTAGTTTTTGTGGCCAAAACAATAGACTGGAAATTTATGAATGAATTTGCTGTTGCTTTGTTTGGCGGTTGTTTTGTGGACCCGAACAGGATGTGACGCTGTCGTAAATCTGCCTCTAATAAACAGCAACGAAGGTTGATTAAACAAAAGGTGAACTTGCTATTCTCCCCCATACACCTGGATTTTTTTTATTTTCTTTTTTCTTTATCTTTGTGTGTCTGACATTGACTTGGATTTATATTTTTTTCTTCTCAGCTCTGCCTTTTTAAATTGCTTGCAATTTGATTTGAAGTAAATCAATAAAGCGTGGCCTGCTGATTGATTGATTGATTGATTGACTGAATTTTGCGTTCATTTACCTGTAATTAAATTTGAGTTCAGCGCGGGGCACGTGGCTGTCGTGTTTATTTTCCTGTGTAAAAAACAAACAACAACAAAAATGGAGACAAAAAATATAGTTCGACGAGCAGATACCCTGAATACAAAAATAGAAAAATTAAAAATCCAAAAAACAAACGTTTTTAAATTAAATTTTTTTTGTATAACTAGATTAAATTGCCATTGAAGGTAACAGAAAATCAGTTAAAAAAATATATATAAAAATAATAAATAATATATAAAAATATTATATTTAAATTTTTAAGATTTTTTTTTTTAAACGACATATCTATTAACTCAAACCTTTGTTCTTTTAATGGCTACAGGGTATTAGCACTCAACAGAAGACATATTTTATGATTTTTGGATTCTTTTAAGCTAAATACCTCAGCGCGCATGTTAACACTTAAAACATTTTTATGGATTTCGGGTCTGTGCGAGAAGTCAACTGAAATGAATAAATATCTAAATTAATGCTATTTATATATAGTTAAATCAGTTGATTTTCACGTGTCCATCACTTTTGGCTGGTTGGCTATCAGTTTACGTCCTTTGCAGTCCAGCTGAAAATGGATTTGATCGTTTTGATCGGTGCATTAATGTCGTGCAAGATATACAAATTATCCAATTTAATTAGTTTTTATTGGTGTAAAACTGTCTAAAATGGAAAACATGTTGTGCCGCGCGCATAAATTAAATCAAAATGCGCAAAAATAGGTTTTTACGATGCCGCCAAGGCGTCAACTCATCCATCCAACAATTCGCGCGTCCCCCTCGCTTGGCCTATTCGAATTTTCACATTTTCCATTTGCCATAGTTGCCTTGTTGTTGGTGTCCGAGCGTAATTTATGAGCCGCATTTGCCATTTCGAATATTTTCGAGATGTTCGTTCGAAACAGCTTCAAAAGTATGCAACAATTTTTTTCCTCATATGATAAAAATATTCGTAGAAATCAGATATGTGATTTATATAAATTATATATCCGAAATCTAAGCTTAATTATAAAAATTGTACTTAACCACGCAACGCCGGGTAAAAGTTGTTTTTCTATTGATACACCAATGTCACTTATGCTTTTGATCCCGTTATATGTTTGAATTGCAACCATTGAGTAACAAGAAGAAAAGGTATGTACTCTTTTCTTCTTAGGCTTGCAATGGCATTGCAGGCTAGGCTGTTTATAGAGATTTCCAAAGAGCGTGCTTTGTGGATTGTAAGCCATATTAGCTCAGTTGCGTATCCAGCGAAGAGCGCTTTGGCAATGAGCATTGTGTTCTTTATTGTTATTGTATTAGTGCGAATGCCAGCTTAGAATATGTGCGCGCTTAATAAGAGCAATTAGTTTGTGTGCGTCTGCCCAGCTGATCGGTCGTCTTCTTCGCGTGTGCATGTATGTATGTGTACATAAACAGATTAGTAGTTTCTATTTATGAGTGTTTCACCTCATCTGCCCTCTTGAAGTTATGTTTGTTAAGCTTCATACAAAATACACACATTATACATTCATTGTACTTTTACCTTATTAAAAAATTATTTTATTAAATTTCAATCGTACAATACAGTTTAAAGTATGTATGTATGATTTCACTGTGCTGGCAGAGAGCGCCCGTGCAGAGAGTGGATCGTGTTAGTGTGGTAGGTAAATAATTTTTTTTGCTGTCATTGTCACTGACGCTTTTAATCCCGTTCTTTATTTGGATTGTAGGCTGCAACTTCCAGTGAGCGAGAATTGCGGAGGTGGAAGCAATTCATATTAGTTGTTTATCCAGCGAAATGCGCTTTTACGATCAGCGGCATTGTGAATGTGTGAGTGGTGCAGCTATATTAGTTGGGTGCTCTAAGTTGTTCTTGAATGAATGTTGGCTTAATAAGAGGAATCAGTTTGTGTGCGTCTGCCCTGCTGATCGGTCGGGTCTTCGCGTGTATCTGTATAAAAGCGTCTAGTAATCGCCGCTTGTGTCTACATAATTATATGTAATTATATTTAGGTAAATTTACGTATGTAAAAATATTGATATAGATAAGCATTTTCTTACGGAAGAATTCTGGTTTCCTTAGGTGCTCCACCAATTGCTGATAAAACAAAGAAAAAAACCCATACAAATGTAAGCCATAATTTACTAATTTAAAATAGAATTTTTAATATTTGGCAGATTGCTAGCAACCACTTTAATTCATATTCTGCATTCTTGTGCAATCATCTGGCATAGATATATTTGCAGTGTGCAAACAAAAAAGAAAAGAAAATAACAATGTATTTATTAATTAATTGGATCGCACACAATTTTGTTTATTGGATGCCGTTAATGCCACGTGTCTGTCCGTACCGTGTATATGGTTTGTGTCTGGGCTAATGTGAAAAATAATAATAATCATTGCAAACTGCTTACTAGCTAAACAAATAGTTGAGTGGGTGTACAGGTGAACGGGCATGTGAATGTCTAATTATCTGCCTAAAATTTACATCAAAATAATATATAGGTATAAATAAAAATTGTCTATATATAAACGGTGTATGCGATAAATCATAAAAAATTGCATTAAAAAATCTGCAACAGTCGAAGAAAATGGTCGAAGAGACGTCCATGTTGATCCAGGAAGAATCATTCAGTCAGAGTCGGATTTCGATCGCACTCAGGCCGATTTCAATGGTATACGTTGTTTGATTACCTATAGAGAAAGAGGCGAGATAAACATTTGTAAATTTTGCTTGTTTGCGGTGTTTACCATTAAATACTAATAAAGGCGAACAAAATCAATTAAGACGCGTGTGAAATACGTCAGAGTGGATGGCTAAATTTAGGCGAGCGTATTAGCCGCCTGTTTTTGTTTGCCATCGATCGACGTCTATAAATAGCGGGGGCGTGAACTGAATCATCGGGTCAAAACAGCCGCAGGAAATGCGTTTTCCGCGTAAAGAAAACTCAATAAAAATGAACACGCAAAGCCAAACAAATTGAAAAGGCATAACAACAATAATCAATGATTTTTTCTATAATACCATTAATTAAATACCCTTTCGTACCTTTTGTAATTTCAAATTAATTACAATTTTAAATTGAAAATCTAAATTTTTGGAATCCATTTGTTAATTTCTTATTAAAATGGGATTGGTTACGATGTTTTCGAAAAGTTAATTTGAATCTTAAAAATTATAAAAGTTTTCTAAACCAAATCTTTGTTTTTGATATAAAGTTCTTGCCTCAATAATATATTCATTAAAAAATATATAAGATATATTAAAATAAAATTTTTAAAGCTAAATTTGAAAATTACGAAAAATAGTCTAAATTATTTCTTAATAAATTTTAAAGAAAATAAGTTTTAAATCAGAGGTTTTGTAATGCTTATATATAGGCAGACGGACAACATTGTAATATTGGGCAGACTTTTAATGTGTTGCACATTTGATCCTGAATTTATAATACTCTTTGCTAGCGTATAAGAAAATCAATTAAATCGTCGATTAATGGTATTGAACTTACCTCAGAGCACATGTTCTTGTAGATCTCATCGGTGTCCCAGGGTCCGCGTTCGGGCAGGGCAATGCCACGCCTACGCAGCTCCTGAACACAGTCCGTCAAATCGAATATGGGCAGCGGATCGATGCTGGCCTTGGCCACCTTGCCCGCCAAATACTCTACGTAATGTGTGCTATAAGAAATCGATTAGGGGTTTTTTTTCTTAATACAAAAATATACATATAAAGAAAATATATGAGGTGTGAAAACATTGTGAGTTCTTAGAACCTACCGACACATGCCCGCATGCTTGTCGGGCACATCGCTGTTGCAAACGGTGTCCACTAGACCCTGGGGCGTCTCCTTCTGCAGCGGGATGGGGCAGCGGGCCAAAGCGCGCGCCGTACTGGAGCTGCTGGGCTCATCCGCCAGCTCCACCGGCTCCGTGTCGAACTTGACCCTGTGCTCCTTGAGCAGAAACTGCAGCTGCAGCGGTATCTTGTCGCGCAGATAGAACAGACAATTGCGGGGATGATGGGCGTGCAGACCCAGCTTGGCACAGTACGGGGAAACGTTGCACTTGGCGCCCATCATGAAGGGCCTGGCACAGCCGTAACAGAACTCAAATTTGCACTGGGTGCAGGTGAAATGCATGCAGCCGCCCCTGAAAGGAACAGGGGATATCAATAGACATATATAATAAGCCAAGTTATTGGGGCAAAAAAAGATCCAGGAAGATATACATCAAACATTCTAATATAATATTATTGAAGTAAACTTTCTAAGGGTAAATTTGAAAATGATTTCGGAAATTCTATGAAGACGTGCGCGTATTACCCGATTTTGACCGAAAAGTAGACTACAATATTTTTTATAACATTTTTTTTTTATTTATTTTGTTTATATTTTTTTTTTATGTTTGTATTTGATTTTCTTTTATTAAAGGTTAGTTTAAAATCGTTGTAATAATTATGTATGTATGTATAATTACGTGTTATTTATTCAATGTTAAATTCAATTTTACGTCGCCAATTCACAGATATTTTAGATAAAATTAAATTTAGAAAATTATTTTAACTTAATATAGAATGTATTAATGGTGTTCTATTTTAAATAGAATATAGACAGAACAAATAAAAAAAAAATTTAATTCGATATCGAACGTATTAAATTTTTTAATTTAAAACTACTCAGACAACAGATTTCTGAAATCTGTTACTGTTATTTATACTGTTAGTTATACAAACTGTTAGTTATACAAACTATATAAATTGTGTTATATAGTGTTAACTTGTTAAATATTTGCTCACCTGGCTAACGAATAGCGGAACTTGCACTTGGGACAATCGATGCCATTTTGTGCCAGATGCTCCTGTACACCCTGTGCCTGCAGTTCCGGATCGTTCTCGCGCTTCCATTCCAGATAGGCCTCACAGGTGGTGCCCTCGTGCTGGCGCTCCCAGGGCTTGCGGCACAGGGCACAGGTGACGGAGCCGCAATCGGGACAGATTAAACGCTTTTGCTTGGGGCGGGCAAAGAAACCGGAGGAGCATTGAATGCACCACTTAAAGTTGGGATCCTGCAGCAGCGTCCGATCGCGCAGCTTCCGCTGGAAGAGCTCGTGCACATCGTTGTCCAAAATGTTTTTCAGGAATATGTCCAAATTGGAAAAGTATTCGAGATGTTCATCCTCGTGCTCCGAGACATTGCTCAGCTCCGGCAGCTTACAGAACGGGCAGCTGCAATCGTTGATACTGCGATCGGTAATCTGTGTGGGGAGTGCAATAAAAGTTGAGACTAATGAAATACCCTGTAAATTTATACTCTGTATTAACAACGAAACTTATGGCTACCACGTTTTTGGTAAACTATTTGAATATTAAACGGTTTTCTTTTCCTTTATCGCCACATTATCTTCCTGATGATACTTAATACAAACATTTCATTCTTTTTGCAAACAAGCCTTCGGTTAGTTCGGTTACCCACCTGTACGGTGAAGTAGCTCTTGGCGCACTGTTTGCAGCATTTGTGGGTGCACTTGAGCATGGACACAATCTGATTCATCGGGTAGTTGTTCATGCACAGCTCGCACTCCTGCTGCAGCATGGATATGGCCTGATCCAGGTCGGAGCACTCTCTGGCCGCCCACAGGGCAACATCCTCCTGGAACTTCATGTTGACCAGTGTGGCGGCTATTTGTGCCTCTGCGATGCTTGCCACCAGCTCCTGTTCCACATATTTGCGTGCCAGGACCTGTAAATGAGAATGAAACCAATTATATGTCAGGTATTTCCCGAGCTACCCCTTTTGGGCTCTACACACCGCTGGTTCCTCGATAACCGGTTCCTGAACACTGGGATAGGCGCGAAAAACGGGCATGCTGAGCTTACGCTGGAGCAGCTCCGCTTTGAGTGGTGCAGCCAGCTGCTCCTGCTCCTCGTTCTCCTCGCTGGCCGAGGTCTCGTAATCATCGTCCGAGAAGCACGTCTCATGATATTTCTTTTTGGGTATACGTGGCTGTGTTCGGGGCTTAAGCAGCGCATTCACCGCCGCTGCACCACTCGTGCTGGGCCCATCCAGTGTGGTTTTCGTATTGAACTTGTTGATGGCCTCACTCAAGGACTTCTTATTGGTTGGACTGCTCCTTAAAGGCACACGACTGCTGGTCGCGCCACTCGATTGGGTCTGTTTTTGGAGGAACTCCTGCTGAATGCGTTTCACCGAGGAGATGCCCATCGGCGCCGAAAACGACTTGGAACGCAACGGCGCTTTCTTGTTGTTCTTTGTGGTGTTGGTGTTTGAATTCGAGTTGTTGTTGGAGCTGATTTCGTTTGTGGGTTTGGGTATCTTGCTAACTGTGGACTTGGTGGTTTTGGTGGTAGTGCCGAGAGGCTTTGAAGTATTTGCTGCCTCTGTTTGTGTAGTGTTGCCCTTGCTCGTTGTGGCAGTTACCTTTTTGGGCTCTTCCAGAACAGCTTCACTGGGCGGCTCCAGGGGTCGGCTTTCGGAATCGATTATCGGTGGTGCAAGAGTTAAGGGTAATTCTGATGAAGGACCTTCGACAACAGGCGCGGCCAGGTCCTTAACTGATGTCTCAACTGCAACTGCAACTGGTTTTTCCGAAGAAGTAGCTATCGTCCTTGGCTCCGATTCCTGCTCGGCTGCTGCAGCTGTCTTTATACTCTCCTGGTTCACTGTGGTGCCTGTGAAAGAAACAGTCTCGTTTTCTACACCTAGCTCAGTTTCATGATTTGTGGGCGTGACTGATGAGGTGCTCGTGACTGTTGCATGCGTGTCATCAAGCTGATTATTTTCAACTGCCACTGCCTGTGCCCCTTGCTCATCTTCCTCTTCCAGTTCATCTTCTTCCATAATATCCTCAATTTCGGTGCCATCTTCGTCGACAGCACCACTGGAAGCGTCCTCAATGAATGAAGCCTGCTCGTTGTAGGTGCCCTCCTCTTCACCCTCGCTGTCGTACCATTCCTCCTCTTCGCCCTCATCGTACTCATCGGAGTAGTCTTCGGAGTAATCCTCCTCGTCGGTGGACTCAAACTCATCCATGCTGATCTCATCGCGCATTTGTTTGATCAAACGTTGCGTGTCTTCCACAAGTTCGCTCAGATTTTGTTTGGCCGGATCCCCGGATGGTATGAACTCCTTGAGAACCATTGGTTCCACCTCCGATTCACTTGAGTGTGAACTGATTGTGACATTGCTGGGCGATTGAACCAAGTCCACGCTCTCCGTGGCCTCCTCCGTGTTGAGAACTAGCAAGACTTCACTGTCTGGCGATTTGGGTGGATGCTCCTCGCTCTCCAGACTATAGAGGTCCGTGTCGGAGTGAGAATCGTCTTGAATGCGCTGCTCCTCACTGCTGAACTCGGCGGCATCTTCGAACACCTCTTCGGAGTCGTTGGGTGTGACGACTTCAGCTTTCTCTGTTGTATTTTCTGCTGGTGCGGTGACTTCTTCAGCTTGTGGGCTGATTGCTTCTGCTCCTTTTTCACCAGAATCCTGGGATCTTGCGGGAGTTATCTCAGCTTCAGTTTGTGTTGGCGTTTGTGTGCTGTTTCTGCTCTCGCTGCGCAAGCTATTTGTGCTGAGAGTTCTCACCGGTATTTTCGAGAAACGTTTGGGAACGCGTTTCTGATTGGCTGTGACATCGATTGTTGGGATTAGCTCAAGGGTTGTGCTTGTGGCCAACTCGGTTTGTTGAGGAGTTTCGTTTCCTTGCAACTGTGCTGCTTCCAGGTTACGAATACTCTCCTCAGCTTGTGCCAGATTATCTTCAGCTGTGGATAATTGTGAAGTCCTTTGAAGCTCAGTAGAATCCTGTAGAGCTGCTATATTTTCCGTTCTTTCTACTTCTGCAAAAGCCTCGGGAATTTCATCTTTTAATTGTTTGCCAATTGTTTCAGTTAAAGTTGTTCTTATAGCTTGTTCGGTTTCAGCTTCAATTTTTAATTCAGCTTCAGATTGCAATTCTTCTTCAGTGCCTTCCAACTCAGCTTGTACACCACCTTCCGTTTCACCCTCTGCTAATGGTTGTAGTTTTGTTTTAGTCTCAGTTTCTTCTACTTCTGCTTTTGCTTCCCCTTCAGCTGTAGTTTCTTCCGCTTCGCCCTGTAATTCTTCTACTTCCTTATCTTCTCCCGCTTGTAGTTTTACTTCAGTTTCTTCTACCTCTGCTTTTGTTTCCTCAGATTTAGCGTTTTCCACTTTTGCTTGAGTTTCTTTCCCTTCTCCTTTAGCTTCTCCTGTTTGTAGGTTAGCTTCAGTTTCTTCTACTTCTGTTTTTGCTTCTCCTTCTGCTTTAGCTTCTTCCGCTTTTGCTTCTGTTTCCTTCACTTCTCTTTTAGCTTCTTCCATTTTTGCTTGAGTTTCCTTCACTTCTGCTTTTGCTTCTCCTTCTGCTTTAGCTTCTTCCGCTTTTGCTTCTGTTTCATTCACTTCTCTTTTAGCTACTTCCGCTTTTGCTTGAGTTTCTTTCACTTCTCCTTTTGCTTCTCCCGCTTGAAACTTGGCTTCAGTTTCTTCTACTTCTGCTTTTGCTTCTTCAACTCTAGCTTCTTCCGCTTTTGCTTGAGTTTCTTTCACTTCTCCTTTAGCTTCTCCAGCTCGTAGCTTGTCTTTAGTTTCTTCTACCTTTGGTCTTGCTTCTCTTTCGGCTTTAGCTTTCACTTCTGCTTTTGCTTCTTCTTCAGCTTTAGCTTCTCCCGCTTCAGCTGGCAATTGTGCTTTCGTTTCTTTTACTTTCGCTTCGATTTCTTCCGCTTTCGACTCAACAGTTGCTCGAGGTTGTTCTTTCTGTTCCTTAGTTTCGTTTCGTTCCACCTTTCTCTGTACATTATCGGGTATTCTATTCCGATTGACAGGCTTTTGACTTTGATCTCGGGCTCGTCCCTTTTTCGGTAGTTGGGATCTCTTATTTCGTTTATAGGCTTCTCGACTAGTGCTGGGCCTATCATCCAGTTCGCTTGATCTTCGACTATCTATCGTCTCTTGCTTTGGTTCCTCACCCTTTGCCACAGCTTTTATTACGATCTCTTTGGTTGTGGTCTCGTCTGTCTTCTCAGTGGAAGTCTCTGAGCTGACTGGCTTCTCTTCCTTGGGCGCCACATAACTCTTGTATATAATATGCTCTGCATCTTGCAAGTCAATTGGTTCCCATTCCAATTCGTGCCATCTTTCCACGCCGCGATCAAACTCCAGCTTAAAGTTGGCGATTTCCGTGGCATAAATAAAACTCGGTGGGAGCTCCTCGCGTATGGAACTCTCTCTTAAATTTGGCTTGATGAACTCCTCCATAATGTCAATCGGTGGTGTTGGCTCCTTCTGAGCAACAACCTCGGGCGCAGCTTCGATTGGGGCCGTGGGTTCCATTAGCTCCTGTTCCACCTGCTGCACCAGATTGGGCACAATGTCCTGAATGTGCTGCCAGACAAAGTTCTTGACATCATCACTCGATTTGTCCTGCTGCACGGATGGGGATTTCAGGTTGCTAATGGGACTCTTGGTTAGAATTCGCATCACTTCCGGATCCGTTTCGTACTCCTGCTCGGGCTTGCCCTTGAGACCCTCCAGCATGGTTTCGATCGAACGGAGCACCTCCTGATTCTGCTTGGCCTGATTCTGTTCCATGTTGCCGATCAGTATCTCGAGATTCTTGAGAGTGCTATCTTCCAGCTGATAGGGACTGGGCGTGGCATACGTAGACTTGGCAGGACTCTGGCTTTGATCATCGAATGGATTGGCGATTGGCGCAGGACTCTCGCTCTGCGACATTTGCAGGCAGTCCAAAGCGTGTGTGTTGAGAAACTCATGGATATCTACACGAAAGATGAAGAGAGAACATGCGAGTAGAGAATTGAGATTGAATGCGCCTAATTCTCTTTTTACACCAGAATTTTAAATATTCCATCAATTTGATCTATTACATTTAATTGATGATCTTGATGAAAATGATTGTGAATGTCATCTTAGAGGAAAGATCAATTAATGATACCAGAGATACCAGAGAAGGAATTTCCTAGGGTTAGCAGAATTTTCTTTTTATATAAAATGAAGTAATAATAATATTGTACATTAAAATATTTTGTAAGTTCTCTTTTTACACAAATTTTAAATATTCTATGAATTCTAACTATTAATATTTAATTGATGATCCTGATAAAAAATTGTGATACCTTAAAAGAAAGGATTTCCTAAGGATAGCAGTCTCATCTTTTTATATAAAATGGACTAATAATAATATTGTACATTAAAATATTTTGTAAGTTCTCTTTTTACACAAAATTTTAAATATTCTATGAATTCTAACTATTAATATATAATTGATGATCCTGATAAAAAATTGTGATACCTTAAGAGAAAGGATTTCCTAAGGATAGCAGTCTTATCTTTTTATATAAAATGGAGTAATAATAATATTGTATATTGAGATATTTTCTAAGTTCTGGTAAAAAGAGAATTCAGGTGCAATGTGAATGGCATTCGAACTACAAACTAACCCGAGGTTTTATCTATTGCCGCACACTCGTTTTCCACGCCGTTCGGCGAGCCCCAGATGCGCATTAGGAACGGCTTGAGCTGTGTGCGATTCAGTTCCACCAGCGCCTGTTCCACATTACCTTGATGCGCTGTCAACGCGTTCACGATGTCCTCGCTCAGAAAATTGCCCTTGGCCGCCAGTTTGCGGTACTTTTGCTGTCGCTGCTGGATGCAATCGGCCACCGCCTGCCAAACATTTCCGCCGGAACTGCGGAGCGCGTCGCGCGCCTCGTTCTGGGAGATCGTTCCGATTGTGTTCTCCGCGCGCTCCTGGCCATATTTCGTGGACAGACTCTGCACGGTTTGGACCAGCTTGTGCCAGTTCTCCCGCAGCCACTGTATCGGATGCAGATCGGGGCCGCAGTACTTGAGAGCGGCCTCCAATTCCTCCACCGTAAACTTATAGAGTTCCAGCTCTTTCAGTATGATGTGCATTTCAATCTCGGGATCGCGGGCCGGCTCGTGCTTATAGCCAACTGAGTCGTGCGGCAGATCAAATGGGGAGGATGTTTGCTGTTCGGTATGAGAAATGGGTAAGAAGTGATTGACTAGCAGATACCCTCGAATTCTGTCAGATGAACTCACATGTTGTAAAGTTTTCAAGTCATTTATAAAGTTTGGACGTCTCGTGAATTGTCCGCTATTATATTGACTCGATTCCGTGGTGTATCTCAAATCAGTGGAGCTGCGAAAGCGTTCGCTCTCCTGCGGCAGCTGTGAGCTGCTGCGGTAGTACGCTTTCCGTTCCAGCTTGGCCGGTTCCGGAGTTCTAAAGCGCTCCTGCACCGCTGCGGGCTCCGGCTCCAGCTCCGGCTGTGCGCCAAAGGGCAGCGCATCGTAGGTCTGCAAAATGTGTCCCAATTAGTCGTAACTCTTTAGGATTTGATGGGTGCATTCAAATTTATAATTTTCTATAAATTCTTTTTATACATTATTTTTGAAGTTTTCAAAATGTCTCTTTCTCTCTTCACTCCTAAAAAATGTTACATTTTGAAAATCAAAATCTAGTATTTTATGGGAGCGTTAAAATTTATAATTTTTTATAAATTCTTTTTCTACATAATTTTTTTTTTCTTTTTTTTTTTTATTTGTCTGTCTTAATTCTATTTTAAATATAACATTACACAGAGAGAAAAAAGTCGGACTAAAATTAAGTACGAATGTACACGAATCAAGTATTCTTGATTCTTGAAATTCATACTTGATTTAAGTCTGAAA
>SCDY01000746.1:0-48285 GCA_004143825.1 Drosophila micromelanica | reverse complement strand
TCAACTCAGCTCGTTGATATATTCTTGATAAGAATATATATACTTTATGGGGTCGGAGATGCTTCCTTCTGCCTGTTGCATACATTTCAACAAAACCATTATACCCTGTTTTACCCATTTTCAATGGGTTCAGGGTGTAAAAATTGTACACCGCACAGACCTGATTTATCATGTATGGTATAAAAAAAGCTTTATGCAACAAACACTATTAATTAATATTATGGGCGGTTGCGCCTCCAACCCGCCTCACAATGGGTTCAAAAGTTTTGTATATATGGTGAACATTTGCAGGAAAATATATATACGATATCCACTATATCTTGAACTTAATACAATGCACAGCATTGTCAGATAAGAGTGTACATGGTTAGAATACGCAAGAGAGGACTCAACGGAAGCATATCCCAACGGAAACTCGAACTGAACTATATGTATACATCTTATTGAGACGAAAGTATTATGTCGCTGAGACAAATCTAGGAGTAACTAAGAGAAAGCAGAAAGCTAGAAAGCTGATCTTGGTCTCAGTTCGTATGTATAATACGCAACACAAGTTTATAATATTTTTTTTGATAACTTGATTCGTTTCATTAATATCGATAAAAATCGATAACAACCTTTTGTCTTCTTGCAATATCTCGGAAACGATATGAGATATAGGCAACAAATTTAGTGCGTTATGTTTGTGTCAGCTAGACGCAGTTTTTGATACCTTTTTGATTTTGGATACCTCCCCCCAATCGCCCCCAATAGCCCCCAATATCGATAAAACCAAAAAAAATCGCAAATCAAATACTACAGACCTGCAAATTGGTTTGTGCAAAGATTTTGATGTCCCTAATAAGTCCTAAAAATTTCATTACGATCATACATTTGGTTTAGAAGAAAACTAGGATTTCGTTTCTGTACCGAGGAAAGTGAGTGTGTGTGTATGTGTGAATTTGTGTATGTATGTGTAAACGAGCTGAAATGTTTATGGAACCAGATCGCAGGGTTCAGGGTATCTCCTAGTCGGGCGGCCCTGACTAGAGCCTTCTCACTTGTTTAATCTGTAAATTTAATCCTTACAAAAATATTTAAAAATTGTATATATATATATAATTTATATAATTTTTTATAAATATATTACTAAATATAAATAAAATTTAAATTAATATATAATAATTTAATTAAATTAAAGTTAAAGTAACCACAATCTAAACTTTTTAATATACACATTTTTTAATGTTTTATGGAAAATCGAACTGCAATTATTTAAGTTATTTTCTGTGATTTTATTGTGATTTTCAAGCATTTCTTAGTCAATAAATACGGTGAAAAATCTGTAGCTTAATCTCTTCAATAGATTAAATATAAAATTATTGTTTGATTGCCTACAAAAATTCTTCACGGCACAAACCGAATAGCCATTTGGACTGTATTTGTGTGTTATTAAGGATAGGCTATTAGGCACTCATTGATCTAGCTCGTTTAGATGGAAATGGATGCCAAAAGCTGGCTCTTAGCATTGAACTGGAATCACATTAGCGTGTTAAACTACTTAACGCACACAAAAGCACTGAGCCTGAACCTAAACGTGAACGTGAAAGTGAACGTGAAGAAGAAGAATGTAAACGTGAACCTGAACGTTGAACCTGAGACCCTTTTAACGCAACCAAAACATATCCTTGGCATTTCAGTTGCTGATGGGCGTTGTATTTGTTTCATGATATTGTGGGCGTGGCCCATTTCGCCTGAATTGAATTAATCAGCTTCATTATTTTCGTGCCATTTGGCTTTAATGTATTTACGAGCATGTTTCAATTAGGACACAAGCTGCCTTGCGAACAAAAGCCCAACATAAATTCCGAGACGACCAACGTCTCATTTATATATATACATATATATATGTGTTATATATGTGTATAAATAGTGTATATGTATATTGTATACTCATTAAAGAAGAGCTGAAAGTGTGTCTTGGACTTGGAAATTTATGTGGCTACGTGCAAGGCATTTGACCAAAATCACAGACAGACAACACACAAACACACACACAAACACACACACAAACACAAACATAGACACAGACTTGTACAAGTTCCTGCATGTCCTCAAGTGTGCAATGACATTTCAGGCATGCATATTTAATACGATCATGAAGCGAGCCATTATTGAAATTGGTGCATAATAACAAACAGACAAATAACCAAAAACTTAACCTCAGTTCAAATAAATAAATGTTTGTGTGCAGGTGTGTGTGTGTGTCGGCGTGTGTGTGCGACGTACACAGTTTATAGTTTAATCAAGGCATTGACAATATTTATATTTCATATTTTGATTCAAATATCCAACAAAGCCAGACTATGCTATACCCTGCTTTTGATACAAAATGCAACTCTATACAGAAAATAATAGTTAAATAATCTTCTATTCTTTGGCTACACATAGAAAACCACATTTGCCTTAATTCTAAATTTTATTTATTAATTGTCTTGACTTGTTCTAATAATTTTTATATATTAAATAATCACTTACAAATTTGTTGTAGGAAAAAGTATTCAAAATTTAAATGAATTTCAGAAATAAACAATCCTTATATTTTTATCTTATGGCCTCCAGCATTTTATGAAAAGAAATATATATATATATATATATATATATATATATATATATATATACCTTGCATACAACCATGACAATAGCTAAGAGGTATAAATTTGACAATTGATGATTATGATGATGATGATGACAAGATCATCATCATCAGCTGCTGTTTGTTGCTGTTGCTGCCTGTTTTTATTGTTGTTCAAATTACGCAAGCAATCAATGCCAAAGTACCGGCGGTCCGGACAGGTGACAAAGCACAGATACAGATACACGTATTTGGGTATTGGATAGCACACTGAAAGTATGTAGAAGATGCGCACACAACAAAGCGTACCACATACACTCACACACATATTGTGTTATTTTCAATAAGGAGCCGACATATTGATAACAAAAGCAAGCTCCTTCCAATGCCGTGTAGAAAATATTGAATATGCCCCAAACACACACCCACACACACACACAAAGGAGCTGAGCTGCCCGGAGTATAAAACATTTTGAAATTGTGAAAAAATTGTATGGCTCTGGCATTGTATTGGTTTTTGTATTGTCCACGTGTGTGTGTGTGTATGTGAAGTAGAAATCTCATTGAACATATGTTGATATGTCTAACGCCGCCGTGGGATTAGACTACGGTCTGCAGCAGAATTTCTATTATATGAGAAACGAGCTGGTGCAAAAGCGAGAGGCCCGGGGCAAACTGCGGGCGTCGGTTGATTTAGAGATGATGCCAAAATGATACGACTATGAATACAATCCACTAACCACAGAAAACCATTTAAAACTGCTAGAGCCAAAAAAATAAAAATTAAAATAAAAAAAACTAGGAAGAGGATGCGCACGACGATGCAAATGAGAGCGTGTTTTCGACACAAAGTCAACGGCATCTGCAATTGCTGCTTTCACAGCATCTTCGTTGCCACAAAACAGTGGATAAAACGTGGCTTTGTTGCACATGCCCCAGCTCTGTCTCCCTCTCACACTTTCTCTCTCTCTCTCGCTCTCTCTCCCTGTCTCTTTCTCTATTTGCAGTGCTTCTGCTGCTGTCACCTAATCCCCTTTTTCAATAAGATTTAAATTTGCATTTGACACATATTGGACGACGACAACGACAACAACAACAACAACGAGGGCAACGCAACAAACAACGATTGCGAATCCGAATACGAATAAATATTGAAAAACGGGCGAATAAAAATTCAACATTTGACAGGTCGAAGATTACCTGCCCTATAAAGAAAAAAACATTCGTATTGTGGCTGCCTTCACGAGCTGCAAAAATTATTTGAGTACATTCACAAGCACAACTCTTTTCTTTTGTGGAAATACATTAAAAATTTTCTCCAAACAAAATAATAGATTTAATATTATAATATAATATATTTTAGAGAGTTGTGTGCTTTCTATTTTTATACATATATCACACTATTCATTATATTATAAGAATTTTATTCAACAATATATTTTTCAATAGGTCAATAGGTTATAGAAAATTGCATATCAAATTATTATATGTTCAATTAATTTGGACAAAAACCTCAAATTTCTAATGTTATAAAAAAAGAAACAATCCATAAAGCGTATATAACCCAAAGTGCACAAGTGTATGGTAAATACTACAATATAAGTGGAAATGCAACGTGCTGCAAAAGGAAGGTGAAATATGTTGTAGAACAGGAAGAGGGGTGTAAACTAATGTGAGGCATGTGTAGATAGCTGCATAACTATCTAACATCCAGCTCGAGTCGGGTGTAAAAAGGTAGCGCAAAAGAAAATGCGCGTTATTAGCATAGCTGAGGTAAAACCCTTGAATTGGGTTTGCTTTGCTTAGTTGGTCGCTGGTTCTGTGAGGTCTGTTTGGGGGTATGTTGACAGTTGGGTTGGTTGAATGGCTGGTTGGTTGGTTGGTTGGTTGGTTGGTTGCTGGGTTGTTAGCCGGGTTAGTTGGTGGTTCTGGCTGACATGTTATGTGATTTGATTTGGTTTCACTCTATGCCAAAGGCAGAGAGACCATTGCAATGGGGTAAGTACGTTTTGGTACGGAAACCTCATTAGCTGACATTCCATAAGTCAGCGTACAGACGGACATGACAGACAAATGCTGGCTGTTCCACATAACTGAACATAGCTTTAACACGTCAGAAGAGCAATGACAGTGAACTATAAAGTTGAAGCATTTAAGAAGTTGGCAGACACAATGATATCAATTAACACATAAATACTTTTTAAACAAGTAAGAACTTATTTTTATGTGTTTATAATTTATATATATTATTAATATGAGTATGATAAGCAAGAGGATTCAGTAGTAGATAAACTTCAAAAGCTATATAGAATATAAATCTTGCTACAATATAAATGTATAATTAATATTATTCTTCTTTTTTTTCAAATAAAAATAAATAGTTTGAACAAAGATCAAAGTAGTTACAAAACAATTGTATATAAATTTGTTTATTTTTATTTTTTATTTAAAATATTGGCATTCTCTGGTTTTGCTAATTTTGTTCACATTCCCAATTAAATCTTCTCAGTAACAAATTCCAATTTCCTTTGATTAAATTTCTTTTTCAACACATTTTTTATTTGGTTAAATCTATTTATTTCTCACAATTCTTTTTTTTTATATTTTTTGCTATGAGTAATTTGTCCATTTCGTCATTCTCTGCTTGCAGTTTGAGCCACTTCCTTTTGCATTCTCAACTTTCTTAGATCAATCACACACTTCGCGGCAGCCCCTCTCTGCTTCATATGTCATTTATGCAGAGCTCTTTGACCAACATTTTTTTCTATTTTCCTATTTCTCTTTTTCTCTTCTACAACATAATTTTGCCATTTTCCTCGTCTGCTCTAATTGTGTCTCATGTAACATTCAATTCGTTTTCCCATTTTCTAAAGCTTGCGCTCGCACTCTTTTATCTTTATCCTTTGTATCTCGTGTATTGCCCAACATATTCGTAGCTGCTATTTTGTCTCATGGATCCTACTTGGCTCGCTTCATTAAAAAGTAAGTCCTTTTAAATTGGCCCCGCCACAATTGGAATTCAGAGAAGACAACGGAAGTAGTCCTTTACTCTTTTGCCTGTCGGTTTTATACCCTGTATTTTGAAAGCTAGGAACACTCCATGAATAAATATAAACAACTTTAAATATCAACGCAATAAATTGAACATATTTAAAAACTTTTTAATAGTTTTTTCATTAATAAATCTGCTAAGTAAAATACATACCTTGTTTAAAGAAACCCTAAGGAAAGCTGAATATAATTTTAGAGAATAGAGAATAGAGAAGAAGCACAGTTTGTATAACTATTATCTATAGCGTAAAGCTCTCATCCCGTTTACAAGATATCTGCCAGTCTGGCATTCTCACAAGTCGGTTTGCTTTTCTATTTACTTTTTCCCGAAAATCTTTACACGCACATTTTTTTGTTTTTCTTTTCTTTTTACTGTTTTTTTGCGCGTGAGCCTTTCAATTTTCTTGACTGCCTGCCCAGTTAATAGAACATAACGCGATGCTGCGAAGCCGCTTTTCCAGATCTTTGGCAGCTGGCAAATATTTTGAGACCATTTGGCTTGTGGCCAACGAGCCATTGAGACGCCACAAGAGAATTGTCAAAGGGTACGCAATGGGCATACCGTCAGCTCCCAACTCCTACTCCACTCCCCCTTCTACAGCCCTTGGGCGGCTGTTTGTCATCCCTGCCTGGCGGGCAATTTCCATAAAGAACAAGAAGGAAGCGCCGTCAAATATGTTAAATAACAAACTATTTTGCATATTTATTTTTATCTACCGCTCTCCCCGCTGCCTCTCTCGCTTTCTTTGTATTCGTATCAATGGCCAAGCGCTGGGCATTAGGCAAATGTGAATGTGAATGCGAATGTGAATGTGAATGCGGCTGTGAATGTGGCTCAGTCGAGCATTTCGAATTCCTTGACGCAAATTTGTGCGGCTTGCGCTTGCCACATGAGCAGCGTCTGCCCAAGTTCCCAAACCCCACCCCATGCCTTGCTAAAACTAGGTACCCCCTTTAACCTCGTCTCCCCCAACTTTTCTCGTTTGGTATTTTGCGTTTTTGTTTGCACAGCCATGTCAATTTAAATCTATGTCAAAACACACGGCTTAGTTGAGGTTTATTTATGTCGGTCTGACTCCGACTCTGGCTATATAGCTGTGTCTATGGCTCAGCCACGCCCTCACCTTGCTGCTCTTTGTGGGACACCATGAAAACTTCGTCCCCACTCCCGCCCCTCCCCCCTCCCACCCTCTTTTCAAGGCAACGCTTTTAACCGAATTCAATAAAAATGCAAACGCTTCTTATTTGCCTTTTTCAACATCACGTAAATGGATCTTTTGCACTATCTGGATAATATTCGATTTCTACAAATTTGTGAAATTGGTTTGGCAAATGGTTAAGTGCGGTGTTTACCCAACCAATCCCCTAATCCTTCCTCTTTCCCACTTTCAGATTTTCGTGAAACGCTTCGGTTCCCATAATGAAATTCTAATTTCGGACTCTCTCCTGTCCAATGCTTGTTAGGTTAACGCAAAACAAGGCGAGAGGTATACCAGAAATTGAATACCCTTAAAAACCAGTTGAATAACAGGTTTATGACACAAAATTCTGATATTAGCATACTTTTTGGCCAGCTTTAAGTTTAAGTCGTCCAATGTAAAGCAAATGTTGCTAAAGATTCTTGTCTATTTTTTTTTTCAAGGTAAATTTTTATTTAATTTGAAAGTTTACTCAATATTTGTCAACTTTATCAAGACTGTGTCTTTTAAAAACAAAGTTTTAATCAGAATATGTGAAGTTGAAAAAATGTTTCATAAAATAACTAACTATAAAAGCTTCGACAAAAAATTAAAAAAAAGAAAACGAACTAACAAGTTTTACAAAGAAAAAATCAATTTTCAACCGAACCTTGCTAACAGCTATTTGGTATAGAGGCTTCGGTTGACTAACTTTTATTATATGTTTCATTTCTTAGTCTCAAAACTGACAGAATTCACAAAGGCAGGTAAAACCACAAACACATACAACATATAATTTATATATGGTTCATATATGTAGATGTCGGCGGCAACGTTTCGTGGCTCAGCTATCATACCCCGCCAATGGGGCATGAAACTGATTTGACGCGAATGCCACAATCACAAATCGTTTTTCCGTTTGTCGAGCTGCCTCCCGAAAAGTCGGACTGCATTCATATGATTAACATCAATCAAAGGGGTCGACGGGGGAAGAGGGGAAAGCACTCGCAGTTGTATTCATGTTCGGATTCGTAATTAAAAATCAATCAGTGTGTGACATAAACTTCAGTGCTGGACAGCAGATAGGCCAACAATAGACACGGCTACTTACTCTTCTGGCCACTAGATGGCGTGTGGCCAACAACATGAACTGTTGGATTGGATCCGGTTAGGTTCGATTCGATTTAGTTCAGAGTCTGGGCTGGATGGGACTTATATTTGTGCAAGGGCTGGTAATATATAATTATCGTAACTTAATTACCGCACCGTTTGAGTGGAGCACAAAATGTCAAAGACAAGTTCAGCTTAGCCAATGTGAAGAATAAGGTTAGGTAGAACCTTATGTGGTAATATGACGTTAAGTAATATCTTAAATGTCAAGTAAACTTGAGATGGCGCGCGAACAGAATACGATTTGGCTTGTAAATGATAAGTTAATGAAGAGTTATATCAAATTGAGAGCGCTTATAATTTATAATGGCTCACAATTTAATTTGAATTAAGACATTTTGCTTAGCAACATTCAACTAGAAATTAATTCAATTTGTTGGGTGGCCAATTTGGTTATTCAACAATTCTGGCAGCTTTCTGACTTAAGTTAAATCTGGCAATGCCTTACTATTTTAACTGGAAATTAATTTATAAAATGCGAAAAGGCAATTGCGGAAATAGGCTGTGTTAAGTTGGCTGCGCTTAAAATTTTTTAAAGAACAAAACTAACCTCACTTTCTTAAACATTTTTATTTATGTGTTAAATATTTCATATTATTTTACACTGATAAAATATTTTCTGTTTCTACTACTTCGGATTTTGAATCTGCTTTAAATCGAAATTATGTTCTCAGCTTATTTGAATTAATTTCATATAATTTTGTATAACGCCATTGCTATTCTTAAAGTTATAACTTTTATATTTCCTGAGCCATTCAATCATTGGGGTTTTCTTGTGGTTAACGCCCACTACACACATCAAAATCTGAGTTTATGCCCAGATTTGAAAGACAGTTCAGTGCTTGGTGCTTGGCAGCCTAGACGGCCAGACGATAAACAAACCGAGCACAACTCTTACTTATTTATTTATTTACGAAATGTTAATTAGCTCCAATAAACCTGACGAAGCCAAAAGCAGAATTCTTTGCACAAAGTTAAGACAATGGCATGTTGTCTACACCGTGTTTGGGGCGCTTGTTTTACCTAAAATAATAGACACAAAACTCTGTTTATTATAATTTTGACGCCTGTCCGAGCGGTAACCTTTAGCTGGGCAGCTCTCAGTCCCAGCATAGATACGGTGACAACGATTCAACCTTTATCACCGCATTGGGTTTCCTTTGCGACATAGGAAAGTCCAAAAAAAAACAGGAAAATGAAATTGCTAAAATTGTTTTGTTACCCTTGCCGATGGCGTTCGAAATTTACCACAAAACATGTTGCACATCCCAAGCAAATCTAAAATTGTGTGTTTATTTAAATAATTCTATTTCCTTAATAACATGAATGAAAAACTGTTTTCTATTATGGGAATTTATTATACAGTTTCCCTTCAAAAATGGGTTTGCTTAGTTTCCCTGGAAGATCCTTTTAATTGAAATAAAAAGGCTACAAAAACTGAGTACAGAATATTTTCATATAAGTAATAAGAATAATAATTAATAATTTTAATTCAAAATATAAAATATAGAACGCCAAATTTACGAGCATAACACAAATTTTTAAAAATTTACATAAACGTTCATGTATAATTTCCCATCTGTTTGAATGCTGTAAAACGAATACTGTAAACTAACAGAGTCGAGTCAGTCGAGTTAATGAACTTTTTTGATCTGCACACAATTAGGCATGTACTACGTGACGCAAGGAAACTCTACAACACAAATTCAACAATAATTAAAACCCACTTTGCCTAATATATCCCTCAGGGTATTTAGTCTTCGGCCACCCCAAAAGTTAAATGTTCTTTGCAGCCTTTTTATTTAGTGCTTGCACTGTCCAGAGGGCAAAGCATAAACAGATCAATAAAACAAAACAAAGTTTGGGCGGGGGAGGGGTGAACTATTGTCAAGAGCAAAGACCAAGACTTAAACCAAAAAAAAAAAAACGAACCAGGAGCAACAACAACAACAACGACAAAAACAAGAAGGGCGCAACTGTCGCAGTTCCCATGCAAATTTCGCAAGCGTCCCCTAGTAACCCCTGATATCCCCAGTTCCACCGAACATAACTGTTAGCCTCTCTATTTGTTTGTACAAATAATGTGTAAGCAGGCATATTTTTGTCAACTAGGCTAATTTCAGTCAGAGATTTACGTGACAATGGCCGCCGGGCTAGCTCAGGCTGTGAAAACGGGCATTCTTTGGAGCATGTCAACAGGGGCTGCGGGGTAGTGGAGAGCCATAAGAAACGCCAAAAAAAGAAGAAAAAAAAGAAAAAGGTAAACAAGGAATATCCTACAACAAAAAGTACAACAACCACATTTCGCACAGCTCGACACAAAAACAATTACAAAACAAGTTCCATCAAAGCTCTGCAGCTTTTTGTGGATTTCTCTCAGTGTGTGTGTGTGGGAGAGGGCGGAGGGAGGTAGGAGGAGAGGAGGAGAGGAGGGAGGTTGTTAACAGGAGGTTCGTCTTCGTCGTTTTGCGGCCAGTCAGTCAAACCATAAAAAGATATATAACGGCAATGGCGCGAGCTAGGCCATGAAGAAACATTCAGCAAACTGGGTTAGGCAGGGGGGTGGATGCGAGGGGCTGGATAGGGTAGGGGCTGCGGCTGGACAGTTTGAGTAGTTGCAGGAGTAGCAGGTGGAGGCGTAGCCGGCACACCTCCATTGTTAACGGTACGTCTCTGTTATTCTTTATATAGTCGTTCCCTAAGTGAAGAGAGTATATTCGGTTTGTTCGTTGAGTTATTAAAGCGATAGAGATTTGCAAAATAAGATATTATTGTACTTTTAAGTTGTTATATATATGTATATCTCAAAGTCTTACTGATTTCTTGATTTGACCCCTCACTCCCATTACAAAATATGAAATAATATATATAATATTATTCATTCCTGTATGATACTTTAACTTTAGTTATTTATACTTGCTCATTATATTTTATTTAATGTTCATCTGTTTACAAGTATTGCGCTGTCGGTTACACCCCAATGTATACTTGTTTATTCTGTTTTTTTTTTTGTGCACCTTTCCTTACGTTACGTTTTTCTGCAGCGCACTTGTTGTTGTTGATGTTTTGTCTCTGTTTCTGCTTTGGTTATTGTGTTGCCAAAATGAATGCCTGACACATATCCTGGTGCTAGTCCACATATGCGTTCCACTTTCAATGATAACTCAAGAGCCCCCCACATAACCCAAGAGTCAGCACTTGACCACACATATATCACTCAGCAATACGTCAGGATATATTTTCCCTTATACATGTTTACGTAGGAGTAAAAGCAATTAAAGTGCTATCAATTAAAGAAGAGGGTTTCAATCTTGATATGAATCTTGCAAATTAAAGCAGTCGGAAAATGTACATATATATATAGAAAAACTTCACATAGTCAAGGTATTATTTTAATAAATAATACTAATGAATATAGATAAATCAAGTACAATAATAAGAAGAAGACATTGCGGTTTAGCTCGAACACAAAAATGTTCAAGAAAGAATGGAAATATCTCATCAATCTTAAATAACTATAAATCACAATTTGACAGGTATATAAAGCACAGTTTGGCAGCTGGACAGCAACAGATCAAAATTCAAACAGTTGGAGTCATAAATCTAAAGTCGAATTTAGGATATAGTATTGCAACGACAATCGGCAATTAAAAATCTAGGCATACCAAATATATATAATAAAATAATATATATTTAATATTTCATTACAAGTTTTAATAAAGTTTTTCTAATACTAAAAGATAAAGAGGACAACATCTTTTCTTTGCCTAATACTTAATAACCAAACCGGTTCAAACCCGGAACTCCAATAATATTAGAAACCGAAAACGGAACTAGTTGTCTACAAACCCCAACTGAATTTATATTCAACAACTGTGTTTATTGACTTCGAATACCATGTTCTCGAACCGAACCTTGAGGCGACGCAATGGTTTAAACCAAATACGGAAACGCTGACAATTTTTTTGGTCTGTATTAACTAGAGACTTATTATCAATTAATGCTCCGGTGAAAATCGTATTAAGTTGCCATATAGAAGTCTAATCAGAGATGATAAGCCCAAGGTCTGAGTATTAAAAATCGCAATTTCTGCTAGATATTAGCCAGATTAGCCACAAAAGAGACAGGTCTGAACACTGAACATTTCCACAACCTATCACACAAAATATAAAGCCTTTTTGCCCATATTGAATGGGTTCAGGGTATGCACAGTATCCTTTAGTAGAGATACAATTTTCGTGCATGCTCCCTCTCGGTTCACCCTACCCTGACGCTACCCTCCGCAAATGTCTGCTTGTAGCAGCCGTCGCTTGTTTATTGGCTGACAAGTGCTGTACGTCCGGCTGCTATTCCGGAAATGAGCAAATGACTAATGACTGACCAAGAGTCAAACGGCTCCCAACCCCCCCTCCAATCAATTGGGTAAAGTGTGCGAAGAAGTCGCTTGTTGTGTGCATTGCGCTTCAATTAAAGCAACGCAGGAAATTGAACATTTAGCCAAGAGGAGCGTTCGGGTGGGGACGCGAGTGGGGGAGCTAAAGAGATGACATTACGTTAGATGACGCTACGTTGTGTTACGTTACCTACTTGTTAGGCCGTGTCTTAAAGCGGGACGCGCGTATCCGTATCCAGTTGTTGCATATAGTACAAGTATTTTAGTGTGGGCTTCTGCAGATACAGTTTGAAGAACACTTCACTTAGCACTTTACACACGCACTCACACACACAAACACTCTCATACAAATAGACACTGCAATCACAACAACAATAATCACTCGGCGTTTGCCTTAAATATGTACTGCAATTGCTTTTAACCGTTAGACACGGCGACTGCGACTGCGAAAACACGTTTTACGCTTTACCGTTTCCTTCACGTTCGCCATGCCGACGAATTTGACGCGCGCGACAGACGTCTACGTGAACAGCGCTGTTGCCGCGCCAAATAACAAACGTGTACTGACACATCCGCACAACATTATGCGCATTTTATGGCCGACGACCTTCGCCATGGTCTTCGTGTCGTTTACTATTTTTTAGAACACCCACGAAGCATTAACGAAACGAACGCACGAGCATACAATAAGAAAAACATTGTCCTAGGCGCAACAGACGAACGGTAAACGTGCCAAAAATGCAATGAGCAGCATTTAAAGTGTACGAGAGCCGAACAACAACAGCAGCGAGAGCGAGAGCGTAAGCGAAAAGAGCTTAAGAGCGTAAGAGCAGGCGCATTAAGACTTTTTGCTCTTCAATTGATTGCACCTGGCAATGCTGCGGCCAGAATCAGGCTAAAATTCAAAGAAAGAGAAACTGGACAGAGATTTGATGACGCTTTGACAATGAAGATGAATGAATGAGTGAGTGGGTGGGAATGGGAATGGGAGTGGGGTGGTCCGTGATCCGTGGTTCGTTGTTGTTGCTGTTTCTGTTGCTGCTGTTGTTTTCGTGCCCTTTGACCGCAGGTACCGGCCGACAGCTAATAAACTCGAAAACCCAAAATGTGTTCGTCGAATTTATTGTAAAACATTTCTTGCCCCTGGCACTAAGACTGACAAATGGCCACGCACACAGGCAATTTGCAAGTATACCCCTCCCCCCACCCAACACAACCGTCCGTCCACTTGACTAACCTAACCTATAAAGTTTACGCTCGTCTTTTGGCCATTGCATGTTTTATGCTCAACAATTTGCTGTTTCTTGTTGGTGTTTCTCGGTTTTTAATACACAATATTAGCCGGCTCTGATGTTTCAATTAATTTTTAAGGTAGCACCCAAGAGCAGCAGCATTAGTCGCATTCCAAATTCAAAAGAGAGCGAGGGGTGGGAGTGGGAGTGGGGTGGGGGCAGAAGAACCCGTAACCGCATGCTAAGTTATGATGCCAGATGCCTGCAGACAAATAAATGAGATATGCTACAAAGGGTAAATTTTTCATAGTTGGGTGGCTCAGGTCTGAGATGGAGCAAGAGGTAACTATGGGGATGCGGGGGGCGGTTGTGGTTAGCTGTGTTGGCATCTAATTAAAGACCTTGAAGTGCTGCTTGAATTTGCCAAGTATAGTTATAGTTTTGAAAAGATTAAAAGCTACATTTCATAATACATTTCAAATTGAAAAAAGTGAATCTGTAAAATCTAACTAACGTGTAAATATAAACATATATAAATATGAAACATTCAAGAAAAATCTTTTTCGAAACTCTTAACTATTTTAAAAGCGATAGAAAAGCGATATCTCCAGAATTAAATGAAATGTGTATGCTACACCGACTTCTTGATCTCAAAAAGTATAATTCTATATTAAATACTGATTATATTGAACTAATTTTGTACCGTTTAAATTCTTAAGATTTTAATAATAATTGATATAAATATAAATAATAATTGATACCATAATGATTTCTTTTGTGGAATCGTCGTATTTTAAATACAGTATATTTCCTTTTTTATTTTATAAAGAATAACGAACCATTTAAAATTTAAGATCTAAGTCTCCGCTATTTTTGAATAATAACTGAGACAATAATGATTTTTTGAGCTGCAGCATATTTCTCTGGCAATCCTTTCGAGAGTCTTAAGAGCTAATCCTCTTGGGGCCACACATTTGCAAATGTCCTGGCGCTACAGCAATTTTCAGTCAATTGTGTGTCAGCTGGACGCCCCATCTAGAAGACAATTTAAAATTCTCCCTCTCTCTCTCTCTCTCTCTCTCTCATTCTATCTGTCTTTTTACCTACATTCTGGTCCTGAAGTTCCCCTAGCTTGTTGTGGTTTAATGGATTTGCAGTTTGCAGTTTCTTAACAATTCGATGTTATTTTCGCTCTTTCACTTCCTTTTCGCGCTTTGCCCTTTTCGTGTTCAAGCCACCCCCTCCCCTCTCTAGTATTTTTATTTTTTTTTTTGGTAATTGCTTGGCATTGTTGTGCTTCGATTGCAAAGTTGCGCCCGGTTTCCCAGGACTAGCTGCGGGCCCAAAGGACTCGAAGCATTGCAAATTGTGTTGCATTGTGTGCAGCCAGCTAAATATTGAATGTGTCTGTCCGTCTTCGGGACACAGCTTTAAGGATACGATCTATATTTGGCATGTGGCATATGGACATATTCAGGTCTATCGTGATACAAATCCATTTAAGTGATTTTCCGTTGCTCATCGAAGAAAATATTTATAAAGGTAATTGCAGTGTTAATACCTAAAATATGGTTCCAATTCAAAAATAATTGAAATTAGTTATTTTGTAATATAAAAATTGGGGCGTATTTAATTTATCGATTATTAATTTAATCATATATAATTTAGAAATAAAGCCTTTCAACAACTTCCAATTTTCAAAAATCCACATAAACTTCAATTTGTCTCTGTATTTCTTCATATTGAATAAAGTACGTGATTCTGGAATTATAAATGTCTATATTATGTACATATATCTCGGTGAAAAGCTGAAAGCTTTGCTATATGGATTCTTTGGGGCTCGTAGAAATCACAGTGCTGCACAAAAATTAACTCCCCAACCAGCACGTATCTAATTTCATTTCTCACAACATGAGTGCCACATAAAAAACTAATTCAAAGCGTTCAATATAATTTATATCGTTCGCAGGCTATCTAAAGGACCTGGGACCGATGCTCTCTTTTTCACCCAAACAATCAGTCCAAAAAGGCGAAAGAAATTTTTGTAATTTTTATGACCCCAAAAGACACATCAATTCCAGGGCGAAACCCCCAAACGTGGCACGACAGGGATCAGATTGCTGCGGCGGGGGGATGCGGGGTGGGTGGGGTGAGGCAACAAGAAGGCAAGTAAACATATTTAAAGATGTAAGCGCAATAAAATAAAATAATAAAAATACAACTTTTGTCCAGCCAACCCACTCCGAATGCACCCCAATCCAACTTTTCCCCCCTCTCTCAAAGAACTTTCCATGTTTGTTTGCCTTCCTGCTTTGGGCTAGTGTGTATTATATATATGTGTGTGTGTGTGTGTGTGTGTGGGTGTGAGGGGGGCATGAGATCTTGGGCATGGGCTCGACTATAAACTGTTCCAAGTTATCTAAAGTGTTAAATCACCTGATGCCGTCAGCATGAAATTTACGCACATAAATCTTTTAGGGCGAGCCCAAGCTCAGTCCGAGACCGAGATCGAGACCGAGAATGAGCCCGAAATAACATAAACCAAACATAAGCAGGCCCAACTCGAACGAGGGTGGCAACAGAAGTTAATGGAAGCGCATTGGGTAGTGCCTTGCAATAAATCAATCTGAAAACTGAAATATTCCATTGCTTTCGAACTAAACTAGCCAGATTTAATTCATGACTAATAAAACTCATCATTATTGATAATATTGGCAAAATAAAATGAGAATTATTATTATAAAATAATAAACTTGCTATAATAATAATAGGAATAATAAGAAAACTAAGAAAGAAACTAAAAATTTATTTCAGATTCGAATATTCTTGATATGTTCATATCTCATATGTGAGCAATATAGAAATAACCTTTATTAAAAAGTCTTTTTGTGCAATAACTTAAAGTAATAGACATTTTGTCTCTTTATAATTTTTTCAATACTTGCTTGAAGAGATCAAAGACGTGTTTTATGCACTTGAAATTGAATATTCGCACTTTTCTTTATAATTCTTTATAATTATATATTTTCTTGCAGAGTTCCCACTTACTTTACTGGCGGCCCTCGCACTTGAAGCTGTTCAAAAAGCTGTTCAAAAAGGTTGCAGAAATTGAATATTCGCACTTTTCTTTATAATTCCTTATAATTATATATTTTCTTACAGAGTTCTCACTTACTTTACTAGCGGCCCTCGCACTTGAAGCTGTTTAAAAAGGTTGCCAACAGGCCGTTGACAGTGCCGCCTTCTTACGCCCGCTCCCCTCCCCGCCCCGGAAGTGCACACGGCTTGGAGGTCCCCTGGCCATCGATTGCTTTGAGAAAAGGTTATGTGCGTGTTCGTAGGCATTTTTGTTCTGTTTTTGTATGGGTAAGGGGTGGTGATGGGAGGGGTGTTGTGTATATTTTATAGCTTTATAAAGGCGCCTTCACCTGACGCACTGAGCGGGGTCAGCGATGAGATGCCTCGTTTCACATGTCTGGCCTCAACTTTTTTGCTATCATATGCCCATTGATTGATGCGGGGAGGGGGGTGTGGTGATGGTGATGGGAAGGGTGGGAGGGGGGGGGGGGGGTATAGCTGCTCAAATAGTTGGCAATTGGCTGCCATTCGGGCAACTCAGCTCGATTGCTTTTGCTTTCGTTTCACTTTGGCTTTCTTTTAATTTCGTTTCTGGTTTTTGCTTCTTTGAACGAGGGGGAAACTGTGCGGGAAAATTGGGTATTAGGAGCTGGATCCGCAAAAGGTGCAGCAACTGCAGAATCAGCAGCAGCGCGCAGTAAAACAGCAGCGGCAAAAAGTAGATGCGCATTAGTGAACAAACAAACAGCGAACAGCAGCAACAACAACAACAGGAACAAAAACAATCGAAGCGCATTGCAGCAGCAACGGTAAAGGGGGGAAATGGGGCGGCAGACACGATGGGCGTGGCTAACGGTTAATGTAATGAAAATGGTAACAGCAGCAACAATAAAAACCACATTCGATGTGAATTGCGAAACAAAAACATGGTCGGGGGCGAAAATAGCAGAAAGAGACTGTTAAGGTCGGCGAGGGGAAGGGGGAGGGGGAGGTGGCACTTGCTGATGCAAGCGCGCGACTTGAACGTTTATGGGTGTGGCAATGGGCAAAAGTTTTTGGTCGCAAAGCGTTTTAGAGCTCGACAATCAAGTCAACGCAAGCAAAGCAAGAGTAAAAACTTTTCCACGCTGAATGAGTGGGAGGGGAAGGGGGCTAACAGTGGTAACCCCCCGTCTAGGTTATTCCTTTGATATGAGCACGCATGTGTTTATGGCACAGGTTACGGCGAATCTCATAAAATCCCCAACTTATTGCAGGCAACTTATTAAGAGTGCGTTAAAATATATGTAAGACGGGATTACGGAGAGCTGAGCCCGGCAATGAGGATGCGTTCTCTTGTTGTTGTTGTTGTTGTTATTGTTGGCGGTAAGTGAGAGAAGGGTAAACAAAGTTTGTTGTGAAAAAAATAAACCTAAACAGTTAATAGATACATGTACATTTACTTGGAAAACTCAATTTTCGTTATTAGAAATCATTTATTTACATATGTGTGCATAGGTTTATTATGCTTAGTATCTAGGCGGATAGGATTTAAGTATGCAGATGTACAAATTTAAGAGAAAGCACAATCGAGAGAGCGGCTTTGTGCCGACGAGCGAAAGCTCAGAGGAAACTGGGCTGCTGCCACGAGCGGCAAGAAGCGACAGTTTTCAGTCTCCAGTTTTGGAGACTCCAGCAGACGAGTCGCCTGCCGGGCAACCGTCAGCAAGCCTCAAATTGATCAGCCGCGTGCCGATCGAGAAGAATAGTTTTTCGGAGACGCGACCGAGCTCGCACGAGCGCGCACGAGAGTGCACGAACGCGCGAAATCAAGGTGAAATATGCGTGAACAGAACCCGAGCACAATCGGGAACAATACGAGAGAGCTGAGGAATAAGCCCAGGCTGCTTCGTTCGTAGGTATAGGGTATTTTTGGGTCGGGGTTATATAAGTTTGGAGCACATATCAGAAAACTTGCATTTAAGATTACTTCTATAGAGTTTATGTTTTCTCTCACAGTCACAGTAGAACCTTACAATATCAAATTTGTTAGCTTTTGCCAACTCCAATTTTAATAGTATTTTTTTTATATTTATGCTGCACAAGCTATTAACTTATATTGGAAAAGTATATGTTTAAATGCTGTTTTTTTTTTTTTTTTGTTGACTTAAAATACGTGCTAAGTATTTATTTTGGTTAAATCCTACTTACACATGTTGTAAATAACTACATAAGAATTAAATAGACTTTCGCCTTTGTTGAATGATAAATAAATATTTTGAACTTTTTCAAGCAAAACTTTTGCCGGAATATACTTTTCGCAATCTAAATTTTGCTTCGATTTTAAAATTTGATAGATTTCTTTCGGTTGCTCGCAGCTTGCTGCATAAACCAGAGCTTAGGAGGAGCCACGAGAACAGAGCGCTTAGCGTAGATGTTGAAAGATTTGGCCCAGTTGTTTGGCTATCTGGTCGGAATGTTGCCCGTGAGACCTGCGGCACAAAAGCACAGGTAAAAGTGGAGCGAAAATAAGTGGAAACTTGCCGACAAGTTTGCATTGCTTTTACTGGCGCCGATAAATGGCCCGATAAATGCCACCACCCGCTTCAACCCCCCGCTGCTGCTGTCGCTGCTGCTGCTGCTGCTGCTTCTACTGCGGATGCAACACGATAGAAGCAATAATGAAAAACTACTTCAACATGCAATAAAGCAAAGTGGAAGGTTCTGAAAGCAGAATACGAATAATAATGAATTAATTGATTACAGTTAAATGACGCATGAGAGAGCAGATATAGAGGGGGGCTAAGAACAAAGCCAAACAAAGCTTCTCCCGAGAACAGTCCACATTAAGTGTATAATACAAAACCCAAAAGCGCGTCAGCCAATGAACGGTACTCGGTTGTTGTTGTATTTTCATATATAGAAATATATTTGTCAAATGCCTTCAAAAAAGCAAAAGAGCGTTGGAATGGAAGTGGAATTGGATATAGAAACGGTAAAGTGATATAGAGCACGAGCAGAGACAGGCTAATTAAAATTTAATTGCACATATAAACGAAATTTACAATAAACAAGCTAAAGCTCAACACCAGCGGGTGGGAAAGAGACACTAGCATACATACCAAATATCTAAGCACATAACTAACAAATGTATGTATAATGACAATAACAAGCAGCAAACACCGTTAACAGCACGCCACCACATAAATACTCTTAACATTCTTATAAGAGAGGAATTTCAATGCAATGCAAGCAAGTAGAAATACGTGAGGCAGCAGTAAGTGTTATTTAAGAGAAGCTTAAAACTAGAGTGCCTATAATCTTTAATTTATACGTGTGTATATGAGAAAATTTTAAATACATACACACTCATACATGTGCATGTACATTCTGACCACAGTTATTGCTATTCAATGAAGCCTTAAAATGCGCAACTCTTAATCTCTCTTCCGCTCCTCTTTCTTAGACAGCAAGTGTGGATCAAATTCAATTGCGCACCTGTTTTATTTTTTGCACTAATGAAAATACTCAGCAGCAAAAACGTAACATGTATAATATCAACTTTTAATTTTAGCACTTTCAAACAGAAGTTAGTTCAAAACATTCATACAAAATAATAAAAATACCAGCAAGTTTTCAAAGCAAGTAATAATCTTTTTTTACATACATATACAAATCTATACATAAATCAGTTTATTAAGGCCACTCTTTCATTAAGCTGGCACTCCTACCAATATAATTGCAGATTAGAACGCACATTTGATACATCTCTGGCGCTCACAATTTTCACTAGATCTTTGCTCCTTGCTCTAGTACAGACTAAATGCTTGCCCGACACACCATCTGCAGCTACATCTATCTTTCTCTTTCAACAACCAATAGCGTTTGTTTACAGCGGACAATCGCTCTTATTCATTAACAACTGAGAGCACCCAACTAATAGATCTCTCATCTACACAGTCCACTCTCTGGATAATAGCTCTGTGCCAATGCGGTGATCTGTGCCATTGCACTAAGTGCAGCTAGCTTAATATTTTTTATAAAAATAAATTAAATATTTTCTTTGCAAGCGATACTCAGCAAACAAAATGCCAAAGTAAGAATACCCCAGAGACGGTGGGGTGTTCGGAGAGCCCATCATTAAATGTTAAATTCAATTGCATTATTCAGCTGGCATTCACAGCGTTACACAATCAGCTGTCTCCCCTCCCCACCCCACCACACTCTCCACCGCCCAACCACCCAACCACCTATGCACGCCCCATCGTTTGGTGAGTGCAACAAATTTTGAAAATGCTTTTCAACAACATTGCCGTGGTAGTTCATAGAAAACTGCGCCAAAAACTATTCTTTACATAATTTATGCGAAATTTTGCACTAATTGCAATAGTTAATGCAGATTTTAACCGCATTTGAATTTTGTACGTGCCCCAGCGCCTGCTGCCAAACACAAAACCACAAAATATCTCATTTACATGCGAACACACTGACACAACACTCCCATGCCCCATGCCCGCTCCCAAAATTCCACAGTGCCTCCAACAAATAAAAAATATATATAAAGCTGACCCAACAGCTGGAACCAACTCATGAAACACTCATGCGAATTGCATGAAGTGCGGCACGTGCACGAAATGCATCCACAACCCAATTGGCAGCCCCATTTGCATCTGCATCTGCCCGCCCCGCCAAGCCACCTGTTTGTGGGGCACGGCACGCGCAAACAGCAATTGATTTTATGGCGTATCTTGTTTTGCGTACAGCTCTTCGGATCTCTATTGGCAATTTATTACTGGAAAAACTACAGAGACACAAAGGACAGAAGCAAACAGAAAACAATGAAACGTGCTCGACTCTCACATACCCTGCAACTCTACACACATACTTGCTCAAATATCTTTTACTTTAAAGATTTATTTATTTTAAATATAGAAATATTTATAATTTAATTTTTGATCTGTACTTTAATATTATAAGTAAATATTATTGCAATATTTTCCATACTTGAAATTGAAATTGCTAAAAATGCAATTCTCAGGTTTAGAATGTGCTTGATTCTTAAATATTTGTATATTGGTGGGCTATAACAAATAATGGTTGATATATATAAATATATATATATGTATATATACATTGCTATTTTCAATACATATCAAGCATCATTTGTATTTTATGCAGTATATTAATTTAAAAAGAATAAATAAATTTCAAATTAAAATGTTTACAATTTATGTACTTAATTATTATTTATTATTTATTTATTATTCACTTAATTGATTGTATTCAATACTATATACGAAATAAAACTAAAAACTTAAATAATTAAAATAAATAACAAATTAACAGAAAACACAAAATAATGTGTTAGTTTTTAAATAACTAATAAACATTTAAACTAATTTTACATACAGCGGTTTCTTTGAAACAGTAATTATCAGCTTACCGGTGATAGAAAATTCTTCAAAAATAAAAAAAATAGCCGTTCTGCCAATTCACTTAGTGCTATGCATAAAAGTAACTACGATACTGTTGCATAAACATAAGTAAAGTGCTTTTAATAGAATTGCAACCATATGGGAAAAGGTCAAAGTGCACAAACAATTTGAGAAATTAAAACAAAAAAAAATTTTAGTGCTTTAACTGAATTTTGATAGTTTTTTAAATTATTCATAAAAGTTGCAGGCACTCGTGTTGCAGTCTCTATATGAATATACATACATATATGTATGTATGTATATGTACGTATATATGTATATGTATATGTATATGTATGTGTGACATTGGGCTGAAACAGCTGCCCAGCAGGCAACAATTTAAAGCTCTCCCCGCTAGCTTAGCTTGATTAGATTGTCACCCGACTGACGGATGTGTGTCTGCAAGTTTGGTGTTGGCATTTGGCAAATGCAATCAAGATCAGTCTGCCCAGGGGTTGCTGCAGTACAAGAGAGGGGTGCATGCTGCTGCTAAAGCTTTTTGGGTTTTACGGCTGCAGTTTTTGGGTTCGGTTACGGTTTTTGGGCTTGGGTTTTTCCATAGCCGCCAAACTGGCACGACAAAATTGAAAATGCCGCCACGTTGAGCGCACAGCAGCTGCACCGCATCAACACCCCAACACCCAAGCCCCGCCCTCAAACGCTGCCCCTGCTGCCGCCCCAATAAATTCAACGATTTGCTGGTGCGTAAATCTGCAACCAAAGCAGCGGCGCTTAAAACAACAACAGCAACAACAAGAAAACGTTCTCGTCCTGATTCTGCTGCTGCTGCTGCTGCTGCTGCTGCTGCTGGTCCTCGTCCAAAAGCAGCTGTTCGTGTGCTAGCTCAAAGGATTTGTGCGGGATTTGGGCATAACGACAAAAACGAAGCACAGCCAAAAACAAAAGCGAACTTTGAAATTAAATTTAACCCGCGGCCAAAGCCGGGCTACTCCGAGTTGAAGACGCTATTGAAGCTACAAGCTCCAGTAGCAGCGAAAGCGTAAGAGAGAGAGAGAGAGAGAGAGAGAGAGAGAGAGAGAGACAGAGAGAAAGAGCCAGCGAAAGTGCCTGGCTAAGCGCTTTTCTTTTTTATATTTATTCTCTCCTTCTTTTGGCATTTTCAATTTTATAGAATTTTCAATTTAAAAATGGCAAACATGCTTTGGTCGCGCGCACATTATTGAAAAAGTGCCAAATAGATTTGTGAAATTGGTAATTTAACATAATATCTGCCGCCCACACCTACACACATACACACAGACACACACACACCGACACACACAATAGCCGTGCCACACAAACACATCCATGGCCAAAATCACATCAAACCAGGCACTAGAGATGTTCCATTAAATCACTGTGATATTGCGGCAAATAGGGGAATGTGCTCAATGAAAATTTAAAGATGTCCAAGTGTACACACATGAACAAGATTTTTTTTTGTCAAAATATTCAACAAAAATCAATTTTCAATAATGCCTATATACTTAAATGGGATATATCAGGAACAAAATGACATCAAACATGAAAAGCGGATCAGATTGACAAAGTTATGAGAGTACGAAATATGGAAGTTACATGTCAACAATTTCGTCAATTTACTCTTTGTTTCCAAAATTGAGCAAGGGTACTTGATATTTTAAAAAAAAATCTAAAAGAAATATTTTTAAATATACAAAAAACTTAAAATTAAAATTAATTTAGTGGTAAAGCCTTGCATAAAACATGAAAATCGGTTCAGTTTAAAATATGGAGCTAGGGATCCGAGAGCTTCACATGTCAAAATTTGTGTCCATTTTGGCATGATTTTTAGCAAACAATTTGATTCGCTCAGATGCTATTTTTTCTGCTAATTGTGACAATTACAATAATTAAAAATATTTATTCAAGAATTGAAACTTTGAAACCAAATTTTCGAAAATGAGTAAGGGAAAGCAAATGATCTTTTCCCAAAAAAAAATCAAAATTATGTGGTTTTTAAAAATGAACATATTTTAAATGTAGAATTAATTTAGAGACCAAACAATTATAAAAATGCTCACAAACATGAAAATCCGTTCAGTATTGACAAAGTAATAGGAGTTTGAAATAGGGAAGCTATGGATCTTTATATGTATGAATTTTTGTCAATTTTGACATGATTATAATAATAAAAAAATGGATTTAAAAAAATATGCAGATTTTCGTGTAGGCTATCAAACTTAAATGTTAGCTTATAGCTTCTTTGACTGGTCTCAAAGTTAACAGATTTTATTGTCAAATACAAAAGTTTTTTTTACCAAACTTGTGTGTTTTTTGTTAGAACAATTCAAAAGAATTTGTTGCAAATCTCTTACAATTGTGTAGACTAATCACAGTTAAGAGAAAATATCACTTGCTCGAACAAATCACGTTTAAAGTTCGTCCAAATACAGGTGAGCACACCCATACACACATATATGTACATATACATATACATACATATAGCCATAGATACATCAGTTGTCTCATCACTAATCCCGCACACCTGGAAACGCACTCACGACTCCGTATTAGGTTGCTCCCCTCTCTACTTCGCTTTCTCTCTGCGTTCTATTTGCTGTGTGTGCGTGTGTGTGTGCGTGTGTGTGTGTGTGTGTGTGTGTGTGTGTGTGTGTGTGTGTGTGTGTGTGTGTGTGTGTCTGCCGGTTTCGATTCTGATTCCGATCCGAATCGAGTGATAGATGTACACAATTTTGCCCATTTGCATACGCAGCCAAAGCGTAGCGTAACGGTAAAGGCAAATGCACAGAGAGTGGGAGAAGCGTTGCAAAAGATAAGTTGAAACCAGCAAAATGATTTTCATTTCAATTATTTATTGATTGATTTGCAATTTGTAACCGACCAAAAGCTGCACACCTGAACAGATGTATGTACATATCAATCGACTTACTGAGGATTGATGGACTGGGCGTTGCACGAGGTAGGCGTGGTCGTGGTCGTGGGCAGGTGTGCGGTGGGCGTGGTTGGTGTGCAGCTGTGTTTGCGGTGTTGCGCATATTTAATTGAAAATGTTACCGCATTTATGAAATTGTCAATATGCAATACAAATACTTATGTGTATGTGTGTACACACACACACACCGCACATTTAACCCAAACACTCACCCACACACACACACAAACATGCAGGTGTCGACGACACACGTTTGACATATTTACATACAATTAGTTTGTGAAATGTAAATTCAACACACACCCACACAGAGCACACAAAACTTTTTGCCAAAGTTAAATGTGAATAAAAAGCAAAACAAATTGAAAATCGCTGCGATGGCAACAACTTTTATCGTTGCCAACAACTACAGCAAAGGCAAAAAAACATTTAAAAAATGGAACAGAATTTTGAAAATTCAAATAAATCAAATATGCATTGCATTTCCTTACCTCCAATTAGCATGTTTTATAATCACATAGAAATTGCACAGAACATTTCAATCGCAACTTGAACTCAACTTGATATTAATATTTTCCATTTTCTTCAATAAACTTGCTCCAAAAAAATTCAATTTCTTTATAAATTTTTAATAAGCACGTCTCGAAGTCACTTTGTCTTATATTATCAATTAAAAACGATTTCAATATTTATCAGCTCATGGTGACAAAAGTATATTTCTAAAAAATGTACTGTAAATATATTAAATGCATCTGTGATTAAGAATGTTATAAGACTGCAAAATAAATTAAATGAAAATATATATAAAAATAAACGAAAATTGTAGAATTCTTTCGATAGATTGGTGGTTGTTTTTTTATGATGTGCGAGAACAAATAAATATATACCAACAAGAATAAACTTGATTCAATATTTTACTTAAAAAATATTTGGATAAATTTTTGTCGTATTAAAAAAGCAATAAGGTAGTTTTTAAAATAGTATACAGTTGTGTCCATCAAGCTGTTAGTTTTAATTTGAAATGAAAAATGTCAATTAAAGAATACAACAAAAAACGAGTCCAATTCCTCAGGCCCAACAGGTAAAAATGTATGTATTTCATTTATTACATTGCACATTAAATAAACATGATGCAGGAGGCTACATGCGGACGTAGACGCGTGCCTCGGGCCAGACCAGTTCCATGCCGTGGCGGGAGGTAAGGAGGGAGGAGAGGGTGCGTACGGCGGCATTGTTGCTGCCCTGCAGCGCCTGGATTTTGGGCCAAACGTTGCACTGCCACATGACGTGCAGCAGGCACTGTTTGCTGTGGCAGTGCTTCTCGCCGAGCAGAAACAGCACGACGAGAATGTTGCGCAACAGCTGCACGGGCAGCTCCAGGTGCATCAGATCACAGATCGCGTGCAGCGCACCGCAATCGATGAAGTAGTCCAAGTAGCAGCGACAGAGATGCAGGGCTAGGCTGACCAGGGTCCAGCCGGCGGTGAGGCGCACCTCGGGCTCCTGCTCCGCCTGGCTGGCGCACTGGACGATCTTCTGGGGCAGGCCCAGCTCGACAAAGTGCTCCAGCCTGACGCATCGGTTGTCGATGATCCCGCCCAGCAGCTGCAGCACCAGCACACGGATATCGCGTCGCCCGCCCAGCACCAGGCCGTGCACGTGCAGCAGAATGCTCTTGGGGAAGCGGAAGAGCACCTGTCGGCGTCGATACTCCACACAGACGTTGGCCAGAACGAAGAGCGCCTCGCGCTGCACCTCCGGCAAAGGGCTGAGAACGAAGCGAGTGACCCGACCGAGCAGCTTCGATTTGATCATGGCCGGGACCATCGCCGAGCGGTACTCGGAGATGAGGCGCGACAGCTGCAGCGCCGGTAGGAGCAGCTCCACATCCTGCGAGTGATGCAGCAGGGCGGGCAGCGCCTGGGCGATCCTCCGTATGGCATTCAGCGTGGGACCGGGCACCTTGTACCGCAGCACCTGGTAGAGCAGCCAGAGCACCTGGCCGCGATCGCACAGCTGCAGCGGCTGCTGGCCGCGCCGGCGATGCGTGAGCAGCTGCAGCAGCTCGTCGAGCAGTCCGGACTCGACGACTGCGTCGCGCATCCGCCAACCGGCAACGAGGATGTTGCTGAGCAGCGCCAGCGAACAGCACTTGATGTTGGGGCGCAGCTGCGACAGCTGCAAAATGTCGCGCAGCAGAGCGAGCAGCTCGGTGGTCAGCACCAGACGCTTCAGATCCACCTGGGTGCAGTGCGTGCTCACCTCGTGCAGCACCCGCAACGCCTTCACGCACTGACGCGGCGCTCGCTGCGGTCCCGGCTCCCGCAGACAGCCGAGCAGGCCCGGGAAGAGGCCGCCGCGCCAGCAGAGCTCCATGTGGGAGAGCAGCCAGTGGGCGTACTCCTGGGCGGAGTCCGGTTGATTGTCCAGATGCTGAAAGCTGGCCAACATATCGCAAACGAAGCTCAGCTCCTCATTCGACATTTCGGAATCGTAAGTGGTATTTAAAACGGGGACTTAATTGGGATTTAATTGTTACCAACTTCTAGAATTTCAAAAACGCCTTTGCACAAATGTTACTTTTAATAAAATAAGAACCTTTTAGTTGTTTTCTCGTTAATACTTATATTAAAAGCTCGAATAATGTTACTACATTTTTAAGGCATAAATCATGGCATGCTCCAACTAAAAGGAAAACAGGTAAGAACTTTGCACTCGGGTGTAGTCGACTGTCCAATACTCGTTTACATTCAATAAATTAAATTATAAAATAAATACAAAATAAGGTTTTTTTAGTGCAAAAGAAATGTCAATAAGAACAAACTTTTTCGACTTACTGGTTTAACTATCCACCGATATCGATTATTTTATTTTTATGTCTGAAACTAATTTTTTTTGTTTTCGTTGAATATTTCGTCGAAACTTTTATTGAGTGCAAAGTATTTCGATTTATTTGCAATAGCTATTCAATCAACAAGTTACTCCAGAAATCGACGAAAGGTGAAATCAGCTCGTCAACTCTGTAATGGCATCGATACTGTTGCCTTGGCACAGAATATGTGCGACACTTGGCAACCCTATTTGACCTTCATTTGTCGGTCGGTGGTACTTGAACAGCTCGGCAACTTGAAAGTTTTCCGCTTTCTTCAATGCATATGCGATTTGCGTCTACTTAAAGTTCAGCTACGTCTCCTCCCGCCCACCCACGACTTAACTTACTTAATTGCCTTGACTACTTGCTTTTCCATTTCCTACCACGAATCGCAGCCGACCGTCCGACAGTCCAAGGGAAAGCTGAGAGCTTCTGGGCAGCTGTGGCCTGTCCCCACCCCTCTTGGCTCTTATTAAATTTACAATTGCATGGATTATGTCAGACTGGGAGCAGCGTTAAGGAGCTCAGCATTGGCTCAATGTAGACACTTCTCTTCGATTTTTGCTGTCAGCCCGGCCAGAAGCGAGGCGACTTCGAGAGCTGCAGATTTCCTAAAAGCTTTAAATGCCAATCAAGCGGCTGTGATTGCAAAGCCCTCTCTCTGTGTGTGTGCGCGCGTGTGTGTGTGTGTGTGTGTGCGTGTATCTGGGTGGTTGGGTGGAAATGAGGTCGCCACTAAAGTCCACTTGTTAATTAATAAATTTCTCAGATTGTTTTAAGGCTAAGCTCGTATTGAGACATACAAAAATATTTATTTATTTATGTATGACATGTATACGAGAACAATTAGGCAAATACCCTGTAAACTACAAACATAGACTTGGGTAACAAGGCAATGAGACAAAAGAATTTACGTAGTTCAAAGTAGGAAGCAAAAGTCGTCAAAATAATTAATTTTAAAATATAGAATTTAGGATATCTCAGATAGTCTAAATATCTGTTAAACAAGTTCGAGTTCGTTGTTATAATTAGCGCAGACAAAAAGATTTGTTGTTTTCAAATTATCTTTGATATATTAATAAAAAATCAAATTAAACGAATTAAATAAAAACCTTTGGTTCTAAGAGTTAATAATAAACATGCGATACTTCAAAGATAGATTAAAATATATTTAAATTTATATAAGGTGAATGTAAATTTAAATAAAATTATATTTTTGTCTAATTAAAATTTTGTATTATTGTAAAAACAATAACTATAAATTGTAACAAATAAAAAGAAAAATAATTTTTAAACATTTTTTTAATTGTTTTTAATTTGTAAAACATAAAATGAAGCTAAAAGTCAATCAAGGATACAATAAATTTTTAAGGATATTACATAGTCGATCTCACCATCTAATCTCTAACAGTCTCAATTTATTGTATACTCTTGTACGTATTTTTCGTTCTATCAATGTGTGCGTGTGTGTGCGTTTGTGTTGGTTGCTGTGTCTCTTAAGCTCTGGCAAACAATATTTTAGCGCTTGTCATTTGTCTCACGTTTCTTAATTAGCTGCAGGATAATGGGCCACAGCACGTGCTGAGGTAAACAAACGCAGGCGTCGCCGTGTCCTGACGCGTTGCCTCAACGCCTGCGCGCCGTACAAAGAATGTACACATACACACACACACATATTAAATGTATATATGTATATTATTTTGCTCATTAATTGTAACGCATATAATTGCAAAGTAATTGGAAAATTTCATTACAAAATATAAAAAAAAGCAACTGGAAACAAGTTTGAAAGCAACTCGTGTTATCTTCGACATCGTCTTCTGTTCAGGATATTTGAGGCAGGATTATAAATCGATTTGGAAAAGCTGCCAGAATGACAGCGTAACGACAAGCAATGCAAAAAGTTGGCTCACACGAAGGCAGCTTTAAGCTGCTTTTGATACAGCTCGCAGGCACTGAAAGCCCCCCATCCAAGATGCCTCAGAAGAGCACTTTGTACATGTTCACATACATACATATATATCTATTTATATATGTACATACATCGAGAGAGCAAGATATATGTATACATAGTCGTAGGCGTCGGCGATTTGTTTTGTTTGCCATTAGGTTTTCAGCTATTGAATTTCATTGTGCTGCTCCCAGTGCCGTAATAAATTTAATATGGGTCATTTGTATGACATTTGGGGCGGGCATACCCCAACTCAATTCACCCACTCCCCCTTTAACCGAAAATTTCGCCGTAGCCTCGTAGTCCGGCCACCTTTTTGCGTTTTTTCATCGTCTATCATATTGGGTCTGGGTTTGTGTGCGAGGGTGGCATCAAAAATTCCAAGCAGGCATTGGTCCTAAAGACTACATTATAATAGATTTACAAATTTGAAACAGTTAAGCTTTAAGCCTTTAAGCGCTCTTATTGAATAAATAATAGAAACAGAAGCAAATAATATACGAAAATGCAGTGTGTGCATTTTTTAACAAAAATTGCCAGTTCCTCATACTTAATTTATATTTATGTATAATTTATGCAGATTTTCTTCTACTATAGAATTATTTTGAAATGTTTTTCATCTTATTGTTTTAACTGTTTTGAATAAAGAAATATTATTCATATAATATTATTCAATTTAGGAATTTTGTATACTTTTATTTTGTATTTTAATTTATTTTATTTTTTAATTTTTTTATATTTTTATGATGATTTTTATACAAAAAACCTAAATTATTACATATATTACACTTTAAAAAGAAAAATACGAAAGAAATCAAATATGTCCTTTTCTTTGTTTCAACTTAATTTCGTATTGCAAAGGAAACTTAATTTTTAAAATTTTTTAAATGTAAACTCTTTGGTGTTAGACAAGTTAATTTCCTTTGAGTTTCCTTTTGCACTCAAATAATTTTTTAAGATTGTGCAAATGTTTGCAAAGGTCAAAATGTCCTTTCCTTGCGTTTGCTTGCTTTTCATGCACCCATCTTAAGAGGAACTTCTTTAGCCCTTGCATACTCGGAAGGCCTTAAATAGTTGTTGATTTGCCCTCTCCGGTGTGGTGTTTGGCTCTTTTGCCTGCGCTATTTTTTTTAATTTTTTTCTGGTTATATTCTGACTCTGTCTTTGGCTTTTTTTGTTTCTGTTTTGCAGTGCTGCTGCGGCTGCTAATTTTGGTTTTTGCTTCGGTTACTCGGCAAAGCCCAACAAAATGCGCACCAAAGCGTGTGGCGCTGAACGTTGCTCAGTCGCTCAGTTTCTCTGCTCGCAGTTGCTCAGTTTTTTCGGTTAGCCTGGCTCTCATCGATGTGCCACGTCCTTTTTGCTTGTCTTTCTGCCAATGACATGTTGCAAATTAAAAAAGGGTATGCCCGAGCAATCCTGTTGCGGTTAAGGGCAAGGGCTAGCAAAGTACGGCCTGTCCGGCCGTCTAGCTGGTTCCGGGGTTCCAAAGCCGGTTCGGTGGAGCGTTCTGTGTCCGGTAACAGCATTTTAATGATGCCCATTTTTGCGGCCAGGGTCAACAACAACTGGCCACATAATTTGATGACAAACAATTTGTGCGTAAGTTTTGTCTTTGAAGACGTTAAAGTTACGCAAAATATATGCGAAATTGCAGCAGCTTCAACTTTTGTTTGTCTCTCTATTCTTCTCTTTCTCTCTCTCTCGGGTTTTCGTAGCTATGCCAGGACTTTTGCTTAAAAACTAAGACACAACAAACATTCTGAATATTCCAGAAAAACTTTCTACAGCTGCGTAATTTTGTTGAGAATTTTCAAAAGACGCTACGGCGCTTATGAGCCAAAAGCAGCCGAGTGGAATTTAATAAATGCCTCACTCCATCTTCCGGTTTGTAGTTCATAGTTTGCCCTCCGTTATCACTTTGAAGTTGCCGCTGTCACCAAAAAATCTGTCAACTTAAGTATCTTAAGCAAACCTTCGATTAACTTCTATCACTAGAAAATTTTCTGATTCGTATCTACCTGTTGTGGTTGAAATAAAAAAAAAATAATAACAATACCTACTCCAAATATAGATAAATTATGTGTCGTAATTTAACATAAGGTCTTACTTAAAGTTGGTTTCTTATCAATAATTAATTATGTTAATTAATTTTAATTAATTTTTTAAGCTTTAACACAACCTTTGAAAAAATCTTTCAAAACCCATAAATTATATTATGGTAAATTTATCAAATAAATATTATAACAACTCAATCAGCAGCCAGAAATTCTGACTAACTATTTTTATAGCACTACATAGGTCAAAATCACGTTCACCACGAAAGTATGCTACATATTTTTATATGCAAAAAATTTGTTTTCTATTTTACAATAACTCAAGAGTTTCAATTAAAATCAAAATTGTTTTTTCATTATTTAATGTGAAAAAAGCTACTTTATTGATAAATTCAAATTGAATGAAATTTTTCATTCGTTCTGCTCGGATTAGGCCAACAAAAGAATCGTTAAACAATTAACCGAAGTGAAGTTTTTATTTTCAGCAAATATGATTTGAAGTTCAGCAAAAAGGTATTTGTAAATCAAGTCAGGCGCAAGACTTGACATCAATTTATTGAGGACTCTTTCGAGAATGTCAACACTAATAAGTGAGCACATATAGAATTCGTTGCTATGTCCTTATGTGTATGTATGTACGTACATACATATGTATGTGCATAGTTTGTTTGTTCCTTTTGATGTTGGTATTTTGAAAATCTCTGCACCACAAAGCCTGTCAAGCGCCACAAGTTGAGCAAGGGAGAGACGGCGGCGGGCCGACTTCGATTATGCCATTTAGCAGAGCAAATAAATACAATTGCCGAGTGCCGCGTCTCAATTTCAACTGGGCGGCGGATGAGTGGGTGGATTGGGTGTAGCATAACTAAGGCAAACAACAAGAAAAGCTCAACGGCAGCGGCACCATCAATGGAAAGAAGAAGAAGTTAAGGAAAGAAGGGCAGGCAGGGGCAGGAAGTAACTTGGCAAGCAATGTGAAGCGAGCAACTCACAAGAAGCTTTGTTATTTTTAACAGCAATTTCCAAGAAAAACAACAGAAAGCTAAGCGAAGCAAGCGTGAAGAGCTGCTGCGAGGGGCAAGCAAGTAGAAGAGGAAGAACAAGAAAAAGAAGAAGAGGAAGAAGAAGAGTAGCGTCTGCTACTACAGCTGAGAAGCAAAGTATATTTGCCGCCATATTTGAGACAACAACATCGCGTATGAGATACTTGTAGCAGTAGGCATGTGTGTGTGTGTGTGTGTCTGTGTGGGTGTAGGTAACTGAACAGCACATACACAGGCAGCTACGCATTGTGCTTCCGTTTCCGCTTTGTTGAATTCCACTTGTTTACTCGATTTAAGGAAATATTACCGGCACAAACAAACAAAGTGCAACGCCGCCAACAACGCGCTTGCAGCACGAACCCGTCTCTGTAACAGTGTGTGTGTGTGTGTGTGTGTGTGTGTGTGTCTATACACATATATGTCGAATAGACAAGTCATAAGTTTTTATGCTTCGTTGGAGCCAAGTAGTAAGAAATTTTTATGCTTTGAAAGTTGCCTTAATAACTCACACAAAAATACAACTGAGCAAGTAAAAAATAACAAATTCGTGGACATCGATAAAAGAACGAAGCCCTAATGCTCTATAAATAAATATAAGCTCTTCTAGTTAAAAGAACAACTTAAAACTTTACTTCAATATGAATTGAATTTTGTGCTCGGAACTTTCGTAATTCCAAAACAATGTTTGAAGAGCTCAGTTAAAAATCGGTAATAGTCGGTAAGGTTCGTATTCAACAAATAGACAACAGTAAATATGCCTTACTTTGCTTTCAGGCTCGGAAAAATCAATTCACCGATTTATGAAACAAACTTATAAAAGCAATTAGGCTTTAACATGAACTTAACTTTAGCACGCTCATAAAATTAAAGCTTATCGCTTAACTTTATTATTTGGCTTAAAATGAGACATATATAGTGAAGGTATAAATAGAAATAATATATAAAAATGTGGAAAGTGCAAAAAAAAAAGAATATAGAAATTTAAAAAAAAATCCAATAAACACCTCAAAAATTTTAAAACAGAATAAAAATTCAAATTGAAACAACATTGAACACTTAAGAAAGATTTGAACATATTGAAATAAGTTGGCTTTAACTTAAATATTCCAAATACCTTAAATATACATATATTTAAAACAGTTCGTAAGAAAAGAAAGAATTTTTTTAAAAAGTATAAGCTTAATTTATATTACAAGAAATTATAATGTATTATGTTGCAAGATGCTTCATAGAGTTAAAAATAAAAGCTAAAATTTTTATGACACTTTTACAATGCAACACCAAGGGAAGATATTTAACCGAGATCCGGGTTTGTTAATTGTGCAAAAAAGAAACTTGAACTAAAGAAGAACGAGAATTGTCTGCTCGTAAATAACAAGCTGGATAAGAAAACACATTACATACTTTGGCAAGTGAGGGCATTAAAGAACAAAAAATAAAAAACTCAGCAAGAAAAATAACAAAGAGCGGCGGGTCGCCGAAGGGAGTGGACTTAAATCACAGGATCGAGTGCGGTGCAGGACGAAAAAGAAGCAACAATAATAACAGGCAAACACGTGTTTATGCATATGTGGGCGATGTGTGTGCGTGTGTGCGAGTGTCTGAGAGGGGGGATGACTGTTATAAGTTGCAGTTGAGCGGATATTTTGTACTCCAGTGGCTACGGCAATTGAAGCCAGCCAAGAAGAATAAGAAGAAGAAGCTGCAGCTGCAACAGACTGTGGCAAATTAAGTGGCAAATAAACAGAACCTTCTTGAGGCCACAGAAAGCTGCATAACGAGCTTTAAAGTGCTACACATTTAAAACAAATTTAAAACGTATTTTACAATCCGTTATCAGGTAGGTGGGAGGAACGAACGGGATGCGATTCTGGTAGTCTCTTCTCATGCATAAAAAGAAACATAAAAAAAAGCCGCTTTATTGTCAATTTTAATACGTTTTGCATTTTATGCGATTTGCGAGGCAGCCAAATAATCCTTTTGCCTTTGTCATAAAAAAGAAGTGCACAATGGACTGCGGGGAGGGGGGGGGGGGGGGGGGGGGGGGGGGGGGGGGGACGCAGAGAGAGAGGTGGATAGCCTGCAGAAAATATAAGAATGAAATATATATAGACTGAAATTTACGAGCGCCGGCTCGTCTTGAGTGCCCTTTGACATGACATTCAACAGCTTTACGTGCGCTCGTGCCTAATTTAAGGATAAGGATGGAGGATGTCTGGCCTGAGATTTAACCTTTTGGCATTTAATCGAATTTCTGCATAAAACAAGCAGCGGACACCAGTTTCGCTTCACTTCACTTCAGTTGAGTTGAGTTGAGTTGACTTCACAGTCACTTCCGGCCACTTAAATGGATTAAAACTTTCCATATTATAATGTCATATCAAATTGACAGTGAAATCAACTGAAATGCCTGCTTAAACACCCCACAATCTAAAGACGGCTATAACCATATGGGTGAGTACCTCCTCAATTTCTCCCGTATAGCTAATCCGCTTAGCATTACGATAACTTAACTTTTGAGCCATTTAAATCAGTGCTCGGGCTTGTTTGTGACTTTTGGGTCGCGATAACAGTCAACTGTGGGGATTACAGGCGGCAGGGTGTTATTGTGAGTGGTGGGGCTGGGAGACGCGTGTTTGCCGGGGCATCAATTACAGCGACAGACGGCAGTTTCGCCTAATAATGCAGAAAATGCCAAACAAAGTGTTTAACGTTGTCAATTTAACAACCTCGAGCGCTTTTTTATGGCGCATGCTATCCCCGCACCAGCCTCCCTCCCCCATCACCCCCAACGCAACCACATTCGCTCCCTATCTCTTCTTTGCCCACAGCACAAACAGGCGCTCAACAATAACAACAACTCTGACAATGGCAACAACAAAAGCGTCAACGACGGAGAAAAGTTAGACAAAGCCACATTCGCACAGTGGGCACCAAAGCAAAAACTTAACTTTCTCTCATTTATATTAAATTAATCATTTTTAAATCACCATTAATATTATGTAAGGTAGTTGCAAAGTTTTATTTATATTTTATTTATATTATATTATATTATCTATTAATAAGAAAAACATCAGAAAATATTTTGGACTAAATTAAACATTAAATTAAAATTTAAAAAAAATGTGTATTAGATTAAAATGTTGAATGAATAAGTTTCGTAATTTTAAACATAGTTTTCTTTTGAGCTAGAACTTACTTAAAAAATATGGTAGTAACTATTTAGTTTAATTTTTATTTCAGCGCCATTGCTTAAAAATATATTAATAATTAATACACTTGCCTAAAAAATTTAGTGAATTAAAAGGTAAATAATAATTTTAAACTAAGCTATCGTAAGTAAAAAATAATAAATGCTTTTTGTTGCAAATTGAAATATGTTTAAAAAAAAATTCTAAATAACATCTGGCAAAGCTGCATTAATTTATTATTTTTCATAGGTAATAAAATTATTAATATTATTAATTTTACATTTATTATTAAAATTTTAAACAAATTCACTTCTATAATTGTATTAATACGAATAATATAATTATTAATAATATAACTATTATGCTTTTATTTAATTTTCTGAATTATAAACAAAATGTATGCATTTATTTGATAAACAAAGATATTTAAAATGAATTATAACTTTTAAAATGTGTGCCTTTACAATCTGTGATTTTATGTCTTTATAAACATTACCGATTCGGCGAATTGTGCAATGCTGATGCCAACTAAATATTTGCACACTTAATAGCTTCATTTTGTAGCACTGTGGCACACGCGGAGACAACGCCACGCAGACGGACAGACAGTGGAAAAAGCTGCGGCAACTGGGCTCCTCCGGCTGGATTCTGGCAGGCCGCAGATGCTCAGACACACACAAGCACACACACAAACATACACGCGTCGGCAGACAACACACATGTTAACATAAACGTCAAACACACAGAAGGCCGCCTACAACGATGCCGCGGCCTAGAAATGGACCCTATGTAGTTGGCTAGTCGTTACCAGGGCCAAGAAGCGGGGGGGGCGAGTTTGTTTGGGGGGTGGCTTGGGTTGCGTTGGGGAATACGGCTCTAAGTGGCGCAGTTTTTGCGGCGATTATCTCGAAGCGTTCGGCGAACGCAAGCGTTAAGACTGTTCAATTTTGGCAATTGATTGCCCGTTTTTCTTGGCCAAATTGTGCGATTGTGTGTGTGCCTGTGTGTAACTTTCGATATATCCGATTTCTATCTATAGCAACAAATACACACGCACACCCCCCACTCACACACGCACACACACACTCGAAACTAAAGCCTAAGCCTTATGTATTAGCTGTTGCCAGTTGACCAGCCGCCCACCTGGGCGTGGTCTTGTTGCCTAGTACACTACATTAAGCTAACTAATGATGCATGCCAAAGACAACAACAACAACAAAAACCACAAGAACAACGATGAGAGCTGAACAATAAGAATAACAAGAACTTGAGCGCACGCGGCAAGTACAGATAAAAAATTATGAACGCAAATCTTTAATCCACACGCACGCAAACACGCACACACTCACACACACATACACATACACTCACACATACACATAAACACCCGCACACACAGAGTGTATATTGGACCCGTAGCTGGACCTGAACCTGTGCCACAGTTAATTGAAGTCATAAAAAGACAACAACAAAAGACAACAAACAAACATCTTTTATCTGCTATTTTCGTTGTTGTTGTTTTTGTTGTGCGTGTGAATTGCTCTCCTGGTTGTGTGTATGTTTTTTTATAACTTGTTTGTTTGCTTTTTCTTTAGTTCAGTGCTTTGACTTTAGCCTATCCATTTGCTATACCCTGTATACATGTTAGATTATAGAAATTAACTAAGCCACAACTTTAAGGTAGATAAAAAGACAAATGCAGAGACTTTTACAGCTAGGATCCGTAAATTTAGTTAAACCTTATTTTTTACAGAGTATTTAAGTGGTCCGAAAATATTCGAATTCTTTATATAATATATAATAATAAATAAAATCTGTGCACAATGCTGCTATAAATACAATCTTTAAATATATTTATATACACAACTAGCTCAAAAGCAAGGCCAGAAATAGAGATAAGTGGGTGGACAAATTTGAGCTCAGCATTCAATTTATCTTTTCATCTGATCTGCCAACGAATTAATAATATTTTTATAAATAGCGAAAAAAAAAATGTATGTGTCAAAAAAGACCTTTAATTAATTTTCTTTTATGTATGTTAATAATAATCACTAATTTTGAATACGTATAACTTATAATTAATAATATTTTTAATATTTTTATTTTAAAGGTCTTTAATTTATGTTCGTTCTTCTATGTTAATAATAGGCACAAATTTGGAATACTAATAATTATAATAACTTCAAGTAGAGGAAACAATTGTAAACTATTTGTCATTTTATAGAGAATAAGATTTTTATATTCTTGCGATTCATTCCAAAAGAGGGTGAAGAAAATGTAAACTACACCTAGGTATTTAAATACGTGTTTTTAATATCAAGTATACGCATACAAAAAGTATTTAAGAAAACCTCTCTATAAGGTATTCAACCAGTCGCAGCACATTCGACTCCAACATGTCCAATTGCTTCCTATTTTTATATATTTTTTGTAGTGTTTTCTTCGTCGTTCGTAAAACGATAAGGACGATTTGTCATGGCAGGACACAGAGATTAAGTTGCACTGTCGCCAATTTCCACTCTCTCATTTTGTCTCTGGACGCCATTTATGAATAGTCGGCCCGGGCATATCGACGCTTCATAAAACTTAAGTAGCTGCCTGTTTGCCTGTCGATGGCATCAAATTGAATTGCCCGGCCCTGGAGTTGTCAAGGAGATGGAAATTATTGCAATAACGACATTCATTGCTTATGGCTGCTGATCAAAGGCAAAAGCATCCTTTTCTGAACACTACAGTGCCTTTCAGGAAAAGGAAGGCGAACAAAATATCGCAGTTCACACAAAGGACACTTGCGAAAAATGCCACACAATATACTATATAATAATAATGTATGCATTATATATATACATAGGTATATGTATACACAAGTCCTATAAGCACACACACACGCTATTGCGCACTCCATCAATTATATATAAATGCATATGTTTTATATAGAAACTCCTACCACATAGTGATGAGAACTAACAGAACTGATGACTGCGATCTTATCACTGCTCAAAGTTGAGCTCTTACTTGAATATATTTTTAAAATATAATAAATATAATTGGTTTTATTTGTATTTTAAAACAGTAAAATTTAAGTTGACAATTATATGATATAATTATTACATCCGAATCTGAAGGTATAAAAAAATAACAGTTAAACTTATTATATTAATAGTAAAAATAAAAAAAAAATAAATTAGTTATGCAAAAATTGCTTGTGACAAGTTTAACTAACAATCTAAGCTTTGCTCAGTTTTATTAGTATTTTTATAAATATATTTTAACATCAAATCAAATAATTTAATTTTCGATTAATTTATTTGCTTTTTTGCCTAGTTCTTATTAAGATTGACTAACCGCAACAAGGACAACCCATCTAACAACTGTCACAATGATAAAGAACATTTATTTAAATCATACCAAAACACAATCACAGGGTATTATCGTTTATCACATGATTATTTATTAATATCAAATTCAGATCAAAATCGCTAACGCAATAAATGTGTTTTTTTAATTGTGTGGAGCACTAATACTCATCACTGGCTCAAATGCACAAATACGTGTCCAAACACATACACAATGCATGTGCAATACATGCGCAATATGTATGCAACATAACGGCAACAGCAAATGGACGAGCTGAACATTTTTAGTTGCATTAATTATTCAGAAACCTCAAAATGGAATAACTTGTTTTACACAAGTATGTACTCCATATTGTCGGTTTGACTGCATCATGTGACCAGGACTAACACACACACACACACACGCAGCCACACACAGATACATATAGGAAACGATTTTATTTCATGTGGTCTGCTTCTCTTGTGTGTGTGTGTGTGTGTGTGTGTGTGTGTGTGTGTGTGTGTGTGTGTGTGTGTGAGTGGGTGTGTGTGTGTGTGTGTGTGTGTGTTTGTGTGTGTGTGAATGACGCCCCTACGGCAAATGTTGCATGTCCAAGCAGGGCAGGCATTCGTCTATGCTCGAATGTAAATTGCAGGGCATGCATCAAATGTGTGCGGCATATTGGGTCAAATGAAAAGTTGAAAGACATTACCTCAATGCTCTAGCAGGCAAATAGAAATATCTGTCTGGCCAGCTGTCTGTCTCTGCGTGTGTGTGTCTATCTGCATTGGTTAAGATGATACCCGTCCATTGACAGACATCACTATGCAAATTACATTCCTTATTCGTGCTTTTTACACATGCATCAGGACCAACTTTCAATCAGTCGCACAGTTTAAAGGGATACATTTAAAGGATTCATTTAACAGATAAGTTTGCGGTGGGGTTCTCTGGGGCTATGCTGCCTGAAAACATTGTGTTTTTAGCTAATCTTTCAAATAAAAAAAGACGATAACAAAGTATATATAAGAGATGCGATTTGTCGATATTTAATTAGTAGTAAAATATTTTAAATGTATAAAAGCCCAATTAATAACAAAATTCTCCCTGATTTAATTTTAGTTAGTTATATTAAGTGTTATATAATACTTGAAAATATTTATTTTATTCTTATTATAATTATTAAAAATTATCTTATTTGAGCTTATAAGTAGCTATAATTGCTTTTGTTCACATTTTAATTATTATTATTCCATATTTAAATTATTTATGAATTCTATGCGCTATTTCAAATTCGATGTTATTAAACCATTTGAGCTATTCAATATATTTCTAAAACTATAAGGATTATATATATTAAATTTTAAACAAAAAAAACATAATTCAATGTTTAAAGAGGTTAAAAAAATATATAAAATTAAATAAATTATAAAACTAAATTTAATAATGTAATGCATAAATTTTTTAACTAACTTTACAAAAAAAAAACCAATAAATCTATTAAATTAAAAAATAAGTTATACAAGTGAAATATTAAAGTTCAACTACATAGTAAAAACTTGTATAAACTCTTGTTATTTTGTAGACTCTAAAGTGTAACAATCGAAAGCTATCGATAACACAAAAAACATTTTGTTCTGCAATAGCTGCAGCAAATACAGCAGCTGCAGCGCATTAACAAGTGCAGCCAACTTAACAAACCGTGTCGCATGCCCATTGTCATTGTGACAAAAAAAAAATAACAAAAACAATTGTTAATTCAAATCCGAAACACTTCAATAAAACAAGCAAACGAAAAAAAAAATAATAAAAAGTCAACTAAAATGCACTTTGTTTAATTAGCGCTTGTCGCAGCGGCTCAAGTGACCCGTGGCCCAGTGTGCAGTGTGTTCATTGTCCATGTCGGACATGAATAGGCCTTTAAGAGCGCAATAAGCAGGCAAACAAATGCTAACACACAACATACAACATACAAGCTACACAGCCACGCCCACCAATTATAATGAATGGGAGTTAAGTGTGTGTGTGCGTGTGCGTGTGTGAGTGTGAGTGTGAGTGTTAGTTTACATCAAAGTGTGAATGCTGCCTGGCAGCAAAACGATAATAATCTTCATTTGGTAACGGTTTCAGCAGCCTCCGATTCCGAGCTGAACTCCAGTTTCGACTGTAACTTGTGGGCCCTGTTTGTATGCTTCAAACTGGATATGTTTGTGTCTGGCTAACATGTCCCTAGTCCATTGTTGTGCGGCGTACCGTCTGGGCGTGTGTGTGTGTGTGTGTTTGTGTGGGGGTGTGCCTGCCAATTGATGTAACTGTAACTGACCAAAACGTCGGACGTCTTTTTGGTTGTCTATTTACGGCTGTGATTTGTCTATGCCTGTGATGTGAAGTTCGCCTCTGTTTACCGGCGCCTCCCCTTCCGCCCCTAATGCTGTTTCTCTAATTGGCAGTTTAACAGCACAACTATCCGAATCCGACTTGGAGTAGGATTATGATTATGCAATTTCAATTAGAGCTGACTAATGGCCTTAAGTATGTAGAGTGCCACGCCCATTTACCCATACCATACCTATAATCCCTTGCTTTTGATGGCCCATGTTTAGGGAATTAATTTTCAATTTATTTAACTTCCGCTAATTGATAATTGATGTTTCATGTTTAATTTTCAAAAATAATAAACAAGAGAAAATTATTGTGTAAATATTTTTCAAAACGAAATCTTTATTTTAAAATTTCTTATAAATTTCTCTACTTCTTTCGACTTTCTCTTAACGGGTTTCATTTAAATGGCTAAATTAAGTTTTAACTAAAGTTAGCTTTTAAATAATAAAAATAAAAATAATATATATACAATAATTTATAAAAAGAGCTTTCTTATTTATAATTTTAATCATAATTCTAAAATAATAACTAATAAATCAAGAAGTCAATAAATAAAAAAATGTAAAATCATTCTATATTTTTTAAATTCATAAATATTATTAATACACAATAATAAACAAAAACCCAAAAACCTTTTTTTTTTTAACTATTTACTCTTTATGTGTAATAGCGTAGCTGATCATTAAAATTTGTTTTTATATATATAATAAGGATTTTTAAAATATTTTTATTCCGTTACTTAAAAATTATAATCATATATTTTTTATAGATTCTTTTTTACGATACGCTCTCAAATTTGTTTTAAGTATTTTGCATAAAGCCAAAACAAATTTATGTTAAGACTGGTTAAAGTTATACATTAAATGTTGTTTGCAAAAATCATTAAAACTGCGCTGTAAAAGCGGATTCGATGGTGGCTGGAGGCAATCTCGAGAAGTGGTTGCCAGCCAGGCTAAAACCCAGGCTGCCAGCCAGGTTCGTCTGATGGAGTGCAGTGAGTGCATCTTTTAAGCCTGGCGGGCCCAAAAATTTTAATTTCTAAATAAACTTTGAGAAGCTTTTTGGTTGGCGTGTCAAGAGCAGCAGCCCCAAAAATAAACAGGCCTCCCCCCCGTTCAACTGCTATAAACCGAAAAAACCCTTCAGTTAACTTTTCCACATGTAGCGCGCAAATGAAGTGCTGCATGAGCGTGAATGGAAGTGTGAGTGCGAGGCGAGTGCGAGTTTTGAGTGTGAGTGTATTCAAGTGTGCATGTGTGTGCAAGTGTTTTTATTAAAACCAAATGACAAACTTTTTCCAGCAACAGCAGCCCTGAACCAGTAGCAGAGACCCTGAGCCAGAAGGAGAGCCAAACCAACAACGTCAACAACAGCCAAAAGCTAATTTACACTTTTGTTGTTTCGGTTACTTTATATGTGCCACGCCCCCACTGCAAACGCAATCCACCCGCCTGCCCTCCTTTATGGGCATAATGGAAAAACTATTTCAGCGCGAGGAGCACAAATGTTGTCAAAAAATTTGTGAATGCTAAAAAACAGTCAACAGACAAGTGGAGCGAGGCAGGGCCTTAAACGGAGGGGAACGAACGTGTAAAACAGAAATAGTGAAAATAAATAGGAAAAAAAGAAAATAATACAAATCAAATGTGTGAACTTTAACACTATTTACCGCCAAAAAGAGTATGCACGGAAAAAGTTTATTCATTTAGTTGAACGAGCCCAGACTGCAGCAGCCAGCAATACTCACGCATGCCACATGCCACATGCCGCACACCATGCCCAAAAAGATGGACAAAAATGGGAGCAGGGTATGGCAAATGCATTTCGAGTTAATTTTGCGCACAAGTACCATACAAGTGGGCTCAATTTAAATTACTTACGATACGGCATGCAAGCTCATTAGAATGACAGCAGATACAGATACAGGTTCAGATACAAATACAGCTGCAGCAACAGCTTTAGATACACATACACAGTATCTATGGCAGGAAACATTTTGCAATTGAAGCAATACAAACGAGGTATGATAGTATTAATAAATGAATTTGAAACAAAAGGCGAGTGGGGAAATACTTATTAATTAATTATCTAAGTGCAATTAAAAGGGGGTCTGTTTGGTGTATAAAAAGGGGGTCTGTTTGGTGTATAAATGGCTATAATTAAGACGATATTCACATAATTGTAGGAAATTAAAATCTATCTTAAGCAATTTGCACAAGATGTTATCATCAAGTCCTTGATACAAGCACTTTATATAAATTGCATAATACAAATTTCCTTAAAAGGATAAATATATACTTAAATACAAGATTTTGCTTATCTGGAGTTATGTATTTTGCATAAATAAGAAAATAAGCAAAATAAACCTCATCATCATTCTTAGACTGTTAAAATAAATTTTGAACATTTTTTAATTTACTACTAAATTACTTTCAACAGTATTTCAAACATTTGTTTTTCCTATTCGATTTTGAAGCAAAAATTCTTTTAGTAATAGCTTTAAAATATTACCAAATTGAGGAATGTGATATTTTTGCTGGATTACAGCAAAAAATTGATATTTGGACATACGCAGAACAAGTTTGCAATAGTAAATTTTAAATTTTATCAAATCAAGTACATGTTTATTAAATCGAGTTATTGTTTAGTGGCAATGCTTTTAGGAATATTCATAGACTGTAGGTTAAATGTAAATTTAATTAAGTCGAAAATAGAAACAATTTCCACAGCTGTTCCCTTTCAAAACGACATTTGTTATTTAAAAGCATATATCTAAATAGATTAATTATAATTTTTAAAAAAATATATATAAGCTTTCTTTTAGTTACTATCAATAATGCGTTAGAGCGAGATTACATCGCAGAAAAGCCGAAACTCAAGAAAGTCCTTTATGATAGTTTGCCAGCTGAAGCCACAATTTAAAAGACCATTTGGACATGTTTTATATATTGTGTTGTCGCTGGCACTCGTTACACGCTTTACGCCCGACACTGTCAACTCTATGACAAAGTCATTACAGTAACAATCCCCCCCTCAACCGACTCTTACAGTAACAATCCCCCCCTCAACCGACCCCCCCGAACTCTTCCATTACCGGTCTTGCTCTCAGTGTGATACCTCGCTGAGAGCCAAAAGCAGAGTCGAGTCAGTGCATCCGGTGGCTGCATCATTTTCTTGCATGTCCCTACCGGTGGTTGACACCACGTCAGCGGTGTACAATTTATGTGCGTGTATTGCATTCGAGGGGGCCTCTGGGCTGTGACAGGCTAAACTGCAACGAAAATCCGCACGCCTGCATTGTGTGCATGGCAAGGCAAAAAAAAAAAACAAGTGAGAAGGCTCCCAACTAGGAGATACCCTGACGCCTGCGCCTGGCTTTATAAACATTTCAACCCGTTTGCATTACAAAGATTCACACACACATAAGCCCTTTACTCGGTAGCTGCGCTTGTCCCCACTATAGAAACTACATGCTTGTCTTTTTCTTGCAAAAAAATGTTAAACTTGATCTGTGTATGATATTTACGAACAGCTTTCTATCTTTGTAGTTTCAGACGGACAGACAGACAAAGGCTAGTGATGCTGATCTAGAATATATATACTTTATTGGGTCGGAGATGCCTCCTTCTGCCTGTTACAAACAATTGCAGAAAACCATTATACCCCAGTTTACCCATTTTCAATGGGTTTAGGTTCAAAATTTAAAAAAAAGCAACAAAAGGGAAAGCGCTTTGTTAAGCGCCCGCGGACTAAGCGGATAGCCAGGCAATACCTGCCCGGTCCCTCCTCCGACGCAATAAAAACTAGAAAATCTGTGGCCAGTCAATGCGGGAACAGGCTGTGAACTGAGCGGTCAGCCCCCTTCTTGCTTGAGTGGGTGCAGTGGGAGGGGGGATGGCTGGAGGTGTCAGGCTGGCGGGCGCAGAGTTCAGCTTGAGCGGGTTAATTGTTTTTTGCTGACTGTCGACCGTCGACTTAAAACAAAAAATAAGTAAGTAAGGGTAGAAAAAGGAAATAAAAACCTCGCAGAGCTTTGAATAACTTTAAGCAGCGTTGGCTTCGGGGCTGGCCACAAAATATTGGCTTAACGTGCGGGGCGTTATACGCTATATATATATGTATGCATATATATATTTTTTTTTCTAAGTTTGGCCTGCAAAACAGCCGTTTTCAGCTGCACTACCGCACCCTTCAAGTGTGGCAAGAGCTAAGCGACAATATGCGGTGGCTAAGACTAAGCCTGCACAGAGGCAGCGAGCAGCTGGAAGAGGGGTGTGAATGTGTCAGGGGGGCGGGGCCGGGGGTGATGGGTAACAAGCACGTGAACCAACGCAACCGGCGGCATCCAAGTTCATTTGCAATTTTTCGCATGTGCTCTACAGCTAAAAAATGAAAACAAAAAAAACCGTAAAAGTTTCGATTTGGGGAAGTCACGAACATGCACGTAATTCGAGTCCCCAAAGATGAAGGCACCTTGAAAATTGCTGCTAATACTACTGGCCAAAGATTTAACAAATTGCAGCGAAATCAACGCGAATTTATGTGTAAGTAAAAGTCGAAGCATATTTAAATTTGTTGCAATTTTTGAGAAAACTAAAAAGAAAATAGAAATAATAAAAATAATTTGAAATAATTTGATTGAAATATCCCAATTAAAAAGTAATATTATATATACAATTATGACATTTAAAAGTAATTTATTAACTGCAATAAGAAAATTTGGGCAGTAATTTGATTATAACATTAAATTATAAATTTAAAATTTGATATCAAAAATGAAACTTTTTTTAAAGGTGATTAAAAATTTAAGTTTCAATTTTTTACTAATATAGCTTTATTACCTAATCTCATACATTTAGGATCTATTTGGCTACAGGGTTGCAGGCTTGTTTGTTATATGAAAGAATCCTTATTTTATGTCTTTTAATGGCTGAGAAAAACCAAATAATTTTAAGATAATACGAATTAATTATTTAAAATAAAATGGGTTCAAAGATTTTTGATTGAATTTTTTTTGGGGAGTATACGAACAAAAAAAAATCTAGAATTTGCTAAAAATATTGGACAGGTACTTAATATTTATATTCAATTTTTACAGCACTCCACCATAGTCGCCTATGCGGCATCATGTCTGAATTTCTTATTATATTTTGCTCTATTTTTTTCTCTCTTTGCAATTCCCGCACTGTGCTCATTTTTTAGACACTGCCTGTGCTGCCTTCGTAAACCCCGCAGCGCATGTATTCCCTATAAATTTTTTACAATTTTATGCAATTGTATAGTTTTGCAAAAGTTTGCTGCAGCTATTTTTCGGTGCCGCCGTTGCCGTCGCCGTCGTCGTTGTTGTGGCATTGTTTTTAACAACAACAAACAGCAGCAGCGAGTAACAACAATAGCAACAAACACAGCACAAACAATGCACCAGTCCAGATAGCCACGCCCACCGACCTACCGCCTGCCGCCTGGTGCACCGCAACGCGCCGAACAAATGAACTCGAATGTCCTTTTATATGCGTTCAGTGTTTATTGTGCCATTTCCTAAGTACAGCCAGAAACTCGGCCCAAATGTTGTTGCTGTTGTTGTATTGTTGTTGCTGCTGTTGCTGCTGCTTCGGTTGGCTGGCAACGTCTTCAAGGCTCCGCTGTGTGTACCATCGATTCCCGCAAAAAGCACTTGGATTAAAGTCTACATAATTCATGGCCATAGGCGTGGCGCCAGCCCTCTCTTCAAGAAGAAGAAAAAATAAGGCGACAACCTTAATGTGACATCGAAATGCGGAATTCCAAAAGTTGATTGCTATATAAAATACAGCACAGCAGGGCTGACAGAAAGCTGCTTGATATGCACCTAGTTTGAGAAAAGAGAGTAGACTTTAAAAAATATTTAAATAAAATTAAAAAATTTTAACTAGTTCTATTAACTATTTTGTATTACTTGTAAAGTTAAATATTTTATTTAATTATATTATATGAATTATATATTATATATTTTATTTTATCAAATATATTAATATATAGTTAATTATATTATATATTCACATATTTTTCATTTGTTTCCCAAATAACTTATTTTTTTGTTAAATTAAATTCCAGTACAAACTTTGTTATGTTCCAAATTAATTTTTTACAATTTTTGTAGACCAACTAGAAAAGTCACTTTTAAAAAGCTGTTATCCAGATTATCTTAAACGGGCTAAAATACATATTTACCAATAGAAAAATCAACTTTAGAACTGGAAAACTGCCAGAAATGTGAAAGCAAATCAATTATTCAATTATTTCCCCTTCGCAGCATGGTTTTGTTAAGAGTCGGTCAACTTCGACCAACTTGCTTGAATTTACTTCGCTGGTACATGATGCTTTTCTCACG
>SCDY01000745.1:0-47367 GCA_004143825.1 Drosophila micromelanica | reverse complement strand
TAAAAATAAAATTTTTGGTCCAAATTCATGTAAAATTTTTTCAAATATATGTTCTGGTATTCTCATACAACGATATATCTCAACTTTCGACAGTCGTAACTTTGCCAAAACTCAACCGATTTTCATGAGGATTGGCTTTTTATTCATGGTTCGGCGCCTAGATTAATCCTGCATTTCAGGCTAAAAATAAAATTTTTGGTCCAAATTCATGTAAAATTTTTTCAAATATATGCCCTAGTATTCTCATACAACGATATATCCCAACTTTCGACAGTCGTAACTTTGCCAAAACTCAACCAATTTTCATGAGGATTGGCTTTTTGTTAATGAATTTTATATTTCAGTTTAAAAATAAAATTGTTGGTCCAAATTCATGTCGAACATTTTCGAATATACACTCTAGGGTTCCCATACAAAAAAGATTAATATAGAAACTGTAACAGTTTGTTCATTAAGATTGCAGTTATTAAGATTATTATTATTAAATATTATTAGTTATTAAATATTTTGAAAATATATCTATTAAGTCGTGTTCAACGTGTTGAACGAGCGCAAAATCTCTTTTGATTCGTGTAGCGATGTGCGTGTCACTTCAACACGACTCTAAGTTTGAACTCAAGCACAGTACTCACTCCGATTTAAAGACCGCCGTGCAGCTAACCTTCTCGGCCAAGTCGCACATGGCCGTGTAGTTGGCATCGCGGTCCAGTTGAATTTTCACATACAGCGAATAGATGGAGATGAGCAGTCCACAGACGCACAACAAACGCAGGCGGGTCGTAGTGGGCGTGGCAGAAGATGCCAAATCCCGTGGAGCGCTCAATTTGCTGGCGCACATTCTCAGGCCGGAAAGGATAATGAGCGGAGTTCGTAGCTGTGGCAGCGCTCGGCTAGAACTGGCTATTGCTGAACAGGGTTGTCATTCTGTTGCAGAGTAAGCTACAGTTACTTATGGTTAAGGGACTCCTTGGAAATGCGTGGCTGCTTTGACAACCCTGTTGGCGGCTGCGCAGTTCAAAGGCTGCAGGCCGAGAAGGTAAGTGAGCCTTGTCTGTTATTTATAGCTGCATAAATTTGTGCCTACCCAAACCCCAATACTTTAACCTTTGTTGACACAAGAACAACAGGTGATAAAATTTGTTATTTGTGCTGAAAAGATTTCACATTTCTGTGGAATATATAATAAACAAGAAACAGCTGGATATAAATTTTTCTGAAAAAAATATTATTTTTTCTAAGAACAATTTTTATTTTTACATTTTACAATAAGTCTATATATTTTTCTGTACACATTTTTTCTCACTTAGTTTCTATTTAAATGAATTGTTAATTTAAAGGTTCATAAATTTAAAAATCAGGTGTACAGGTGTATATAAGTTTTAGTTAGTTTTTATGTGTAAGTAATTTCAAGATATAAATAAATATTTACAGTGATACCTTCCTATGGCTGATTCTACTAAAAGTTTGAAAGTTTTTCCAGTTTCACTTTCCAGTTAATCGTTGAGCTTGAGTTGAGTATAAAATATCATTGGATATTTAAGCCTTCATTAACCCAAAAATCTTGGCTTTACACTTTTCCATGCGACGGGCGATTTTCGCTCCGTCTTTTTCTTTCTCTTCTCTCTCCCTCTCGAGAGTCATCTACTAAGAAAAACTAATGCAAATACTCAGCTGTTGATGGCAACACTCGACTTTCCGAAACGCTCCAATGCATGCATATAAAATTAGCGTCTGGGCGACATATTCACCCAAGTCTTAGACAGACTTTAAAGACAGCCCAGACAAACAGATGGAGACAAAATGCTGCATTAGACATGGAGCTCATCTTGTAGCTTGTTTTTGCTGTACTCTCGCGGCGGGTATTTTAATTTTTAAAGGAAAGTGTAACAATCATGTCTAGTAAACTAGTCTTTTAATTTAATAGATATCGTCATGAAACTTTGCCAAGGTTTGTTTTTATTTTTGCTGCTGACATATAGGCAATCAATTTTAAAATGAGTTTATACATGAACAACTTTTTTATTTTTCAAAATAATGGAACTAATCAATTAAAAATTTTGTATATGCACTTAACTCATCTGAAAAATATTATCAACATCTGATTACCATTACTATATATTGATTTCGGATAAGTTTGTACAACTCTATCCCCATGCTTGTAATCTGTAAAATTTGATCAGTTTTAGATATAAAGCGATGTCGGCAAGGGCATTTGAACTTCGTCACTCTTAAGATAAACGTTCTGTCTCGTTTTTGATGTTTTATATACATATATTTTTTAGTTTTCACGACACAATCTGGAGGCCTGCGCCGGTGGCTGTCCAAGTTGCGCATGTCCCTTTTTAATTTATAGCATCACGAATTTGAATTTATGCATCAGAGAGATGCCAACTACATTGGTTGATGTTTAAATTGAAGCCGCAGATTAGGCAATGGCACAAAAATAATTTCCAAAAATTGCAGTAGCCTCCAAACATAAAAACAGAAATGAGTTAGAACAAAAGCCACTCTCTATTTTCAACAGGGCCAAGAGTAGCGCCCGTTGGCAAAGTGAGCCGATAAATTTAACGTAACCTTGGCGCCGCCAAGTGACACAAGCAGCAAAACAGTCACCGACAAACAACAACAACAGCAACACAGTTTATGTCACCCTTTGACAGCAGCTGTCAGTTTGGTTTAGGCCCCAGTTGGCTGGCTAAATGTAATGTGGCCCAAATATGGCGCAAACGTTAAACGCAGCCAGTTTATTGAACTTTACACTTCAAATTGAGAATTGCGTTTAGAAGGGCTAATGCGAATGCTAATGCTGATGTTAATGCTAATGCTGGTGCTGTTGCAGCTGCAAAACGCTTCTTGGCAGAAGTTTTTGGCTCGAAGTGCGCCACGTGCGACCCTCGAGTGCGGCGTTGAGAGCCGCAGATCCGCATTCGAAAAATTGTTGTTTGTATCTTTGAAGTGCAGCAAACAAAAGCGCCTCAAGTGCAGCTGATGACAACAGCAACAGCAATAACAACTGCAGCAACGTTGATGCTGAAGCCGCTGATTATGTGGATGGATTGAAGGTAAATGCGTTTGTCTCAAGATTCGCATTCGCATTTAGTTTGTCGCCCGCTGCACGTGTACCCAAAAAAAAAAAAAAAAATCCAAAAATTTCAGCTAAGGAAGCTTTGGCAACACTAACAACAACTAAAACTCTTTGTTTGGTGTTGCAATGTGGCAAGTTGGCGAGCGCCTCATTTGTATGCGTCACTCGCCTCATAAATTCCCAATTAATTAAAATCAAAATTGTCATCGTTATATAATGCTAATGCTGCACATTTCAGTTGCATTTGTTGGCAGCATCCCAAAATCAGACCTTCGCGTTGAGAAATTAATTGAACATTTGTACATATTTGCATTTATAAGCCATGACTATAAACGCATACCAAATTTGGTAACTGAAGATCTAATGGTTGCTGAGTTCATTTGGACGGACACTTGTCGCCTTATAGAATCGCCCCTCTCTAACGCATTTGTAGAGCTTTTAAATATGGCAAACAAAACAACATTGAAAAGCTGCTGATGATTTCCAGTTTAGGATTTGAATCTTACCTTAAGATTCTGTTCGTGAATCTGTTATTTATATCTGTTAATGGTAAAAAAAACCTTTATTCAAGTTAAAAATAATATTGAAAAAGCTAAAAAAATTATTTAAATATTTATCAATGGATTTCAACTCTCCATTCGAATATTGAATTACGACAAAATTTTTAAATCTAGTTTTTAATCTATTAATGGTAAAAAAAAATTCTGGATTGACTCTAAAATATATATAAATGAGACGTTTTTCATGTTAAGCAAGTTTTCCAAAATTTCAAGTCTCTAGCTTTATTACCTTCGAAAAATTTGCGTTCATTCAGACAGACAGGTAGACGGACATATACTCGTTCTCGTTTTGCACAAAATCGTTTTTAGTCAATTAGTACAGGGTATAAAAAGTGCCAAAATATAAAAATTGAGTAACAAGAACCTTCCGGAATATATGCTGCACTTCTGTATCCGTCGGCATTCTTTATTTAATTTAAACATATAAAATATAGAAATAATTGAACTAAATTAGAACTCTGCTTTTCACCTGTTTTCACGTCCACTCCCCAGTTAGAAACACTTGCGATGGATTATGCTCGGACCGACTTCCTCGTATTCGGCGGCATCGATCCACATATTTTGAAAGCTGGACAGCGAGGCCAACACGGAGCCGCCCGACCAGACGGCAAAGCAGCGCTCCGGATTGGCGGCAATTTTGATGCGCATCGTTGAGGGCGCCATTGCCGAAAGGTCCTGCTGCAGGCGCACTTCGATGTTGCGGAACATGGTTGTGCCGCCAGAGAGCACAATATTCGCGTACATGTCCCGGCGCAGATCCATGTCGCACTTGAGTATCGAGCTGAAAACGGCCTCGTGCATGCCCGGCGCCTCCTGGCCGAGCATGCTGGGCTTGAAGAGCGCCTCCGGGCAGCGGATGCGCGCGCTGCCAATATTAATGATGGATCCATCGGGCAGTTCGTACATCTCGTCCAAATTGTGTTTGTGCTGTGTGAACTGAATTAGCTCTTCATCGAAATTGAGGGCCACGTAGCAGAGCTTCTCCTTCATTTCGCGCACAATCTCGCGCTCCGCGCTGGTGCTCAGCGTGTGGCCGCGTTCCATGAGCAGCTTGCCCAGATATTCGGTCAGATCGCGACCGGCCAGATCGAGGCGCATGCAGGCGTGCGGCAGGGCGTAGCCCTCGTAAATGGCCACCGTGTGGGTGACGCCGTCGCCGGAGTCGAGCACAATGCCGATGGTGCGTCCGGTGGCGTAGAGGGACAGCACCGCCTGGATGGCCACATACAGTGCGGGCACACGGAAATTCTCAAACATAATTTCGGTCATCTTTTCGCGATTCTTTTTGGGGTTCAGTGGCGGCTCGGTAAGTAGGACGGGATGGGCATCGGAGGCGACCCGCAGTCGTTGGAACGTGTGCTTCCAGATTTTCTCCATATCCGCCCAGTTAGTGATGACGCCGTGCTCAATGGGGTACTTGAGTGTCAGAATTCCGCGCTTTCGGACCGCATCGTCTCCGATGATAGAGTCATCAATGGCCGAGTCAAGAATCACGTTCAGATGGCGCGGCCTGCCCACAATCGATGGGAAGACCACACGGGGCGAGGACTCACTGGAGAAGCCCGCCTTGCATATGCCAGAGCCATTGTCGATGACCACAGCGGTGGACAGTTCGTCCGCTTCCATTTTGGCAATGCCTGCAGGTGCAGTCAATGATTTAAATGTAACGCTATCCTAAAAAAATAAAAACCCGTGCCGAGAACTTACGATGCTTTAAGGATTTGAACAGAATTTGTTGTGCCCGTTGGTCGGAAATATTAATTTCAATTTTCCCAGGCACACAAAATCCAGACATATTTTGCTCTGTGCCCTGAACATGTTTTAGATATTTAAATTTATAACGTCTGAAAACGTTAGGCCCTGTTCAACACTGTAAACGTAGCAGAGTATTGTTCATGAAACTTAAATTTGTTAAAAAACAGTAGTGTTTGTTAACTGATGTGCCGCGTTCATTATGCACTTTAGTCGATGACATCGATTTACATTTTTCTAAACACATCAAATTCCAACAATGAAAATATTTTGAATTCTTTGTAACGATTCAAAACATTGCGCCCGTTGCATTCACTGCAAACGTAACGTGTGCTGAAGACAGGGTGACTCGCTTGGGTCTGTTAAGTTGCTGTTTTGGTTTGTCGGCCAGTGTGTCTTAAATTAATGCTTTAATACTTTTAGCGTCATTGGTCGATATGTATTTAAATATTAATAGGTACAGAATATATACACATTTCATATTTTAAAAATATTCATAGTCGAGCACTGCAACATTTAAGAAATGAAAACTTAACAGTGAGCTGAAAAGTAGCAGTTTTGTCGACTGCTAACTGTCCAGGGTAGTATATTTGGTATTATTAATACTGACCTTGGATTTTTATGTGTTTTCTGCGCGTTGTCATACTCGGTCCGGTAAGCTCATAAAATCAATGTTTTCTTACAATTGAAAATTCAAAATTATCTTTATTTTAGTTGACATAAAATATCCCAACTATGTTTCTTGCACGCAACATTTCCAAAGCAGCGCGGTAAGTGCAGGCAGCCAAAAATTTGTGTAAAAGCCGGTGCCGACGCCAAATGGCGATTACATAAATTAACATTATCAAAAACAAAAACAACGATAACAATGGCGGCACTGAACTTCAAATTTAAAAATAAATAATTATTTTTGTTTTTCAATCCCACAGCACTGTTGGCTCGCGATGCAAGCATACGCTGCCCAAGTTGCCTTACGACTATGCCGCATTGGAACCTATTATTTGCCGTGAGATTATGGAGCTGCATCACCAGAAGCATCATCAGACCTATGTCAACAATTTGAACGCGGCCGAGGAGCAGCTGGAGGACGCAAAAAGCAAGAGCGACACCACCAAGATCATCCAACTGGCTCCGGCACTGCGTTTCAATGGCGGCGGACATATCAATCACACCATCTTCTGGCAGAACCTCTCGCCCAAAAAGACGTCGCCTAGCGATGACTTGAAGAAGGCTATCGAGGCCCAGTGGAAGACTCTCGATGAATTCAAGAAAGAGCTGACCACTCTCACTGTGGCGGTCCAGGGGTCCGGATGGGGCTGGCTGGGCTACAACAAGAAGACTAACAAGCTGCAGTTGGCGGCGCTGCCCAACCAGGATCCGTTGGAGGCCTCCACTGGTCTGATACCACTCTTTGGCATCGATGTCTGGGAGCATGCCTACTATTTGCAGTACAAGAATGTGCGTCCCTCGTACGTGGAGGCCATCTGGGATATTGCTAATTGGGATGACATCTCGTGCCGCTTCCAGGAGGCCAAGAAGCTTAACTAAGTGCGCCGAACTCAACCAAATTGAGGATAAATATAATCATACGGCCTTAGGCTCAAGTTTGTAGTTTTAAAAATATCCGCTAATAAATTGGTGACCAATTCAATACTCTGAACTCGGTTCGCCTTTTGTCAGCTGTTTATCCGCCAGCTATTTACCAACACTGAGTACACTTTCCAACACTAGCGTCAGCTGTTCGCTTATCCACAACAAAAACAAAGTCAGGCTGGGTGGGCGAAAAACTCAGCGCGGCTTTTCCACAGCTTTTTTTCGCACACTCCCGTGCGCAGCTGCAAACATAATTTTCCAGCACGCGCAACCCGCTGGAAGATGCACAGCGCCATAGTCACTTGGCGTGTGTTCGCGTTCGGTTCGACTTTCCGCAAAATTACAAACCAAATACGCTGCCCATAAAAGAAGGGCCAACAAGAAAACAAAAAAGTTTCAAAAATGCAACCACTTTGAAAAAAGCTGCTTAAAAAACGGTGCTAAGAGCAAAACGGCTTAGAAACTAGTGATACAAAAATATATGTGAGTGAAGTGGTTGGAAAAACAAACAAGTGTTTAAGTCGGCAGTGAACGACTAGCAAATACCCTGTACCCAGCTGCAAGCGGCTATAACATGTATTCAAATTCATTGCAATTATGCATACATAACTACTAAAAATACCTTTGAAAAATTTAGTTTTTAACAACTCTTACTTTTGTTGTCCGAGCTTTTCGAAATTTTAAGTATTCAAAATAGATTATCGAAATTGCCTCCCTTTATCTACTGCACTCACTTTAACAAAACCATTATACCCTTGCTCACACAAATACAATAGGTACAGGGTATAAAAATAAAGAAATTGCCATAGGAAACGTCAGCAGACACAGAGGCTGTCGGAGTGGATTTGTTTGTTCAATTGTGAGTACATATATTTAATGCAATTTTGTGTATAAATTACGACAATTTGTCAGCGGTGACTAATGCTGGGCGCAAAAATGTATTCAACGCTTTTTGGTGGAAAATCAATATTCCAGGCCAGGACTGCAGCGTCCTGCTTTGCGCACACGCATGGCAAACACACACACACTCAAACACCACGAGCGAGAGAGAGAGAGTGCCACAGGTTATGCATTCATTTTTGCACTCTTGTCATTATGACGTCAAAAATTCCAGAATTCTGTTCTCTTGTGTACAAATAATAAAATAATGGCGCTTTTAAAGTCGTTAAACTTTTAAAATTGGCAATCAAATTTGATAAAACTTGGAATGTGTGGATACAAAACTTTAAAATATTTATCTAAATTGCCCCATCCCATAAATATCCAAGAACATTCTCAATACAATTTAAAAAACATGCGAATTCAATGCAAACAAAGCAGACATTGAAATTGTGACGTCACTGCGCTGTGAACAACCTCTTGCCCTTTCAATCGTGCACACACAGACAATACAGTTATCCTGTTGCTGTTGTTGCCAGCTGTTGGCCTTCCTGCCTTGCCCATTCGCTCCGTTTTCGTGCTGTTCTAAAAATATACCCCATCGAGCATATGGTGCAACCTGTCATCAGCATCAGCCAAGGGCTATCAGACGCTTTCGTATTTCACATTGCCTGCCGCCAGGCGCTGCCCACGCCTAGCCTAACAGTAATTGTTGTTGTCGCTCTCGTTGTCGTTATCAAATTGCAAATTGACTGCGTCGCCCGACAACTGACGTCAAGCAACGAAATTGAGTTTTAAGCGTTGCGAAGCGCTCAAACATTGGCAGCAGTTGCTCGAACTGACGAACAAGTGCGTGTCAATTGAGTGCGTATCTAACTGATAAATAATGCTAATGTTAAAGATAATGTGGGGTAATCGGTACGAATTGATTTGGGTTTATTTGATTTAATTTATTATAAGCAGTTGAATAGAAGAGTATCCAAAAAGTTTACAGCAAATATTTTAGGCTAAAAGTCTAAAAAAAAATAACAGCGACGAATCGGTGCAAAAAATTATATACTTTTACTTAGCGCACATTTCGGCGATTTCAAGATATTATATTTCTTCGTTTTTTTTTTTTTGTTTAATTTTTTGTTATCATTTTATTTAGATATGTGAATTTTAGCCATAAACAGATCAGGAGAATATCAGAAAAATATTTTTCTGAAGTGTTTAGATCAGATCAGGAAAATATCAGAAAATTATTTTTCTAAAATGTTTAAGTCCAAAATTTACATATCTTTTGAATATCTACATATTGATGGAAAGGTAACAACAAACTTTCTTTTAACTAAGTAACCCTCTAAAAATTTGCATAATTAGTAATAATTTGCATAATTAGAATACACAATTGACTTACTATTTGATACCCTTTTAAGTTTATGGTTACCAGGAAAATGAGACTCCTGAAAATGAATTTATAAGTGATAATGATAATAATTATATTTGTTTAATATTGTTGGAGCCTTGATTGTGCACAACCTTTGACCTTTGCTTCCCCAAAAGCTACCCTTTTTCTTTGCAAACGACGCAAAAACACAATTTGTGTGTATGTGTGTGTGGGGCAAATGACAATGTCTAAACCCATGCCCATATACATGCCCGAGTCATGTCCATGTCCATGTCCATGTTTCCTGTCCCCCTGTCCGAATATGAGCAGACGTCCCGTTTCCTATTTGCGCATCTGTGCAAACTTTTCTTGTGTGCGTCACAAGAGAAGCGGGAAAGAGAATGGAAAAAGCTATAAAAACGGAATGAAAATTTGACTTATGGTAATTTAAGTGTCATAAAGTGTACTTAAAATAAAACATTAAATAGTGAAAGCTCAAAAATTTCCATTTTGTACTTTTGTTTTGTAATATTTCTGGAATCATTGTTGTTTCGGATCATTTTAAAACTGTATATTTTTAAGCCTTGCCTCAAGGTTTTTTTCCGTGCCTCAGCTTAAGTGGCACTCGCAAGTTGAAGCCACAAGCGCAGCAGAAAGTGGCTTCTAAAATGCATGAATAAATAAAAAAAAATATACTTAAAACATTTTTTAACACATAAAATGGAAACTAAAAAAAGCACAAGCTACTACACACTGTAAATAATTTAAATTTTATACTACTTTATAATACTTTATCAGTGTTTGTGTGGCTATATAAAATTTTTCATATTATTCAATTGTTTTTAAATGCCAAACATTATAAAACATTCGTGCTACCCCATGCCGCTTTGGAAAGGGTAAAGTGCTAGTGTCCAAGCAATAAACATAAATTTCTTCTAAAAATATAATAAAAGCTGGTATAAAAAGCTGCGCAAAAAAAGATGAAAAAAAACAAGGAGTCGCGGCCAAACCGCACGCAGTTGCCTGGGTTCGTTTCACCTGCCGTGGTGCACTTAATGCACCGCAGGACTAGGAAAATGGCTTCCGGGCGGACACTTGGCACTTTGTTTTAAATATTGCAAAATTGTATTAGCCCCAAGACCGCAGTGTGGTTTTTTAGCTACCATATATATTTTTTCTTTTTTGGTTGGAACGTCGTATGATTTATGTTGCCATAGCACTTTTAGGTGTTCCTCCCCCTTTGGAGCAGGTCATTTGGTGAGGAGCCTGCTCTCAAATTGCAGTTGACGCAGCTACTGCAGCTGCCACCTTGCTGCAAATATTGCCACATGCATTTTATGGGCACCTGGGCAACTGGGCGTGGCCGACTCTTGAGTCACCTACGTCTGGTGGCAAAACCAACTTACAACACGCAGGCCTAAAACTATGCTAACACACACACATACATATACACATGCACAGGCAGCGGCGACAACGCGGCACCGAAAGTTACAACATTCTTGGCAATTCCAACATTAGGGGCATTCGTGTTTAGCAACTAAACAAAAAAATGAAAAAAATCAGAAAAACACAGACCTTGAAAATATTGGTTGATTATGTGAAAAAAAAACAGAATATTTCATCTTTGGCTATAAAATACCCTATTATTAAATTCTCCAGCAAATATTATTTCAGTTTTATGTATAAATATGTTACTATTTGGTTATTATGGTTATTCCCTTCAGGGTTACAAATTCACAGTCTGGGCAGTTATTATTGAATATAGCAGATGCAAAACGTACAGTTAAAAAATATATTTTATTGAAAAACATGTCAAAGTTATATTTATAGATAGAACACTGATTTTCTATATAGAGTTTAAGCAAAAGAAAAAAACTAAATATATATTTATTTTTAGATTTTTAACAAATTGTAGTAAAAAGTCTCTAAAAATTTATAAAGTTCACTTCTTTTAGCTTATAAAAGTTGTTCTTAAATTAAGTTATGTCGCTGAACTTGAAATTCATTCAAGTTGGAAATGCGCTTCCTTTTGTGTATTGTGCTAGACGACAGTGGCTTGTTTGCCACATAAAAGCTGAGTCGGGCGGGGGGTGCGGGGCACAGCTTGGGGCAGTCAGGCAGCCAGTCAGGAAACGCGCGCGCCTCAAAAAAGGATGATTCACCAAGTTTGACTGCTGCTCCTGCTGGCTTGGTAGGTGCCAGTTCAAGCAGCAATTGTAGCAACAACAAGCACACACACACACACACACACACACACACACACACACACGAACAACAAACTTGGCACGAACATGCGCCTTTTGTGTGTGTGCTTGGAGGGCTCTTTGCATGAGTCATCCGCTTTGACTGTGCGAACTTCGAACTGTGAACTGTGTTGTGTTCTGTTGAGTGTATGTGTGTGTGTTGTGTGTGTGTGTGCTGTGTTGTGTTGCGTGGGCATAAGCGCTCTTTGCTGCTTGCTGCGTTAATTTAAATAAGAAAATCGCATTTGTTTTATGTAGCAGACTTAATGGACGACACAGACGTCGCCAGTGCCACTCGCTGTGCGGCCCAAAGGCTATATATACACTCTACATAAATTTATATACATATTTTTGATTTTAGCTTAATTAAGAGCTGCTTGTGCATACTTCAGCCTAATTGAATTGCCTGCGGCCCGCGAATTAAAAATAAAATTGAATTGTTTAAACGCCTTGAGCTGTGCTCTCTAATTTGCCAGACACAATTTTGAGCTATTCAAGTGGCCTGTTTTTAATGGCTTAAAGTCGGCGAACTGCCAGCCAGGATGATACCACAAATTCGATGTGCCAACGCTGTCTATGAACTGTCATTGACATTTACGCACTGTGTGCACCACTTGGTGGGGGGCGCATGTGACTATGCTGCAAGTGGCAAGTGGCAAGCTTCAAAATAATTTAAAGAAAACAAAAAACATTTCTCTTTTGGCTGCAAACGACTACGCAATTCTCTACATTTTTTTAGTAGCTTACAAATATATTGCACCTAATTCTGCCACTTTCCAATGGGATCAGTAAAAAGTCCCTTTAAGGGAGTGATTGTTTCTTGCAAATTCTCACTTTAGATAGTTTTTTTACTTTTTCAATATTTAGCATCACACGCATATCAAATCGTAGCTGAAAGACCATCAATATACCCTTCAAACAAAAAATGTATATGTATATGTACGTCAACGACCCGCCCACATGCTGTCTCCACATTGTTGCTCCCCATTTCAAAAACTCGTTCGATATTATTTGGGTTGGTTACCGTTTGCGTGCTGCATTTTCTACTGCGCAGCGATAGAATTTCCACCTTGCCACCAGCCCTCATTCCCACCCTGAACCTCTATCAATTCACACACATGCCTGCCAAGAACACCCACGCACAATCCTTGGTCGCGTCGTCATTCGATTAATGTGAGACGAGTTTTCACGGAGTTTTTCACAGCGGGGGCGTCGCGACGTTTTAGGTACATCGTCGCTGCCATTGAAAATGCAAAAAAAGTAAAAACTTAAAGCATATTTTTATGCGTTGCAGCTTTTTCCAGTGTTTTTGTGTGTATTTGTCGTCTTAATGAGTGTTTCAATTATAAAAGCAAATAATTTAATTAATGGATAATGTTTAACAAAAGAAAGTAAATCGCAAGCTCAAAAACCTATTGTCAGTATAAATAAATTATAGGAACATACATCTTACTATTTATTTAATATAAAAATAATAACAGAAACATAGAGTTATATAAGGAATATCAAGCCTTATAAAAGTTTTCTATTTTTGGTTGGTTGAGACTTTTTTCACCAAAGTATGGTGTATGAAAATTTACTTATTAAAGAGATTTTTAATGGACCAGCAGTTTCTTACGGATTATTGGGGCTTTTGATTTATTGGGGTATGGATTATCGACATTCCAGCCATAAGAAATCTCAATGTTTCTTTTAACTTTTAGTTCGGTCTTCGATTAAATTTAACTCAATGTAAAGAAACTTTTATTTTTATCGCCACATTTTAATCTTTGTACTTTGCAATAAACAACCCAGGGAACAGAGTTCTACTTTTTCATCTTATATGTATTTTTAAACATTCAATCAACTGCCCATCTTTGTCTGTCCTGAGCCTCAGACAACACAATGTAGCTTCTGTGGTAGTCTTTGTTAGCAACATTAAATATTAACTGTCGTTTTATCGCTCTTTTACACATCCTGCCAGCGATTTCAATGTCAAAGCAATTACGTTGGCTAACAATGACAACTAACAAGGCGAAATAAAATGCATAAAAAGCTCATCCGTGCTGCGTCAAACAGGCTCCGAGGTATCCGAGAACTTATCCGACGTATTCTACGTATCCGTTGTGTGATGAGAAATCAATAGACATTTTATTTTACGTCATCGGGCTGCGAATTTACCGGTAGCGGCATACTAAGATTTCCACTACTCGTATATTTACTGTGCGCCTACACTGTCTACATATATGCACGCACACACTGGCGGCCGTAATAAGTGTAACAGTGTTAAGGAGGCAGACAGGGCAGCATAATGAGATTCATTTTGGACAGGCAATGCGTTATTTGTTATTATTGCGCTGGCTCTTGATGACATTTTTGGCATTGCTGTCATGCCAATGCTGCCCCAGCTCCCCAACCTGACCACCCTCTCTATCCCGCAACCCCCCTTGCAGCCATCAAGGGCCATGTGCCAGCGCATGCGCTTCAGTTGAGGGCTGGTCGAATGCTGCTGAAGCTGCTTTAGCCAGCTCGGTTGCTTGGCAGCTCGGCAGCTCGGCTCACTGCGTCGTCTAACCCCAACGGGTGCTGTTCACATTGGTCTAAACCGCGCGCGTTTACACTGGGCCTACGCCTCGATTGGCCATCATCGATTTTGTGCAAAATTATAAGAAAAACCCCGAAAAAGGTTGTCCGTGTCAAAGAATTGTGTACAAATTTGCAATAAAAACGTTAACAAATGCAATACAGTACTTTTAAAACACACTCAAAAATCCAAATAGTTGCTGCCCCGAGCTAGAATAAAACCTTTAAGCTATGTGAAAATTTTCGCTGTTATACAGAAGAAAGCCTTATACACACATATATTATACCTATATATATGTATACATATATATATATTCGCATATATATACTACGTACGTTACGAAAATTTCGTTGAAGGCATCGCGAATGTGCGCATTTGGTTATTTATTGTTTTTTGCTTTATTGCTAACAACCATTTTGGTGCTATCAATTATATTTGCCACCTCCTCGAAGAGATCCATGATGGATAACTTTATATTAGTTTTCAATTACACACACGATGAGCACCAGGAGCGGCAGCAGCCACTACAGCAGGATCGACAGCAACAAGATGAGGATATACTACAACAGCAGCAGGAGCAATTTATCTACCCGAAATTATTTTAAGTTTTGATTTTTTGTTGGTTTTAATGCGTTTTGCCCACCCAATTTCAATTGGTAAATGCTTCAAAAATATCCACAAAAATATTTTGCAAAATTTTCATTAATTCGCCAATGAAACATTTCAAAATTCAAGTGCCCACCAAATCATTTCACATTATTTTGTTTTGAATTTATGTATTTTTCTTAAGATTTTTACAATACTTATTCTCATATATATTTTCTACAGTAGCCTCGAAAGTAATGTACCTGCCAGCAATAGGTGTAGAGATTGTGGCATGTAGAGTTTTTTTTAGCCATGGCGAAGGCAACATGGAAATTTATTAATAAAGGTCAAGACGACCCAAGCGAAGGATATGCTCGAGAACACTCGTATTGTGTGTATGCATGTGTGTGTGTGTGTGTGTATGTGTGTGTGTGTTTGGTGAGTGTATTTTAATGGTCATGGTGCTTGTGGTACTTGAAACCATAAAAGAGCCACAACATGACGCACCGCAATAAAAAAGTGAAATGTGAAGGATTAGTTTCTTGTACATGTCTGAAGGACCTGACCAGACGGCAAAGTTCAAGAGCTGACTCAAGAAGGGACTTAATTGTATGATTGAATAACATAGAAAACGTTTAGTTAAAGTTGGAAATCATATTTATGCTATAGAAAAAGAAGAAATTTTTTTTTAAATACACAAGTCTCTACTTTAGAAACATTAGACTAGGTGACATATTCAAAATAATTTTAAATAATTTCTGAACTCATTAAGATTTCTAGTATTTTATGCCTTGTTTCGCATTTATTAATATTATTTGATTATATGTTTTATATCCAGCACATCCAAATCGCGTCAGAAAACATAACAGCATAAAGAATTATAAACATTCCACAAATATTTTGCCAATGCTCTTGCTCAATCTCACAGACTTTCACTCGAATTCTCTCTTTCTCTTTCCCTCTCTTCACTGGAGTCTGCGCAATGTGCTCTTTGTAGACTTTTCCCTCCGACTTTTTTGCAGGCTGTTGCATTTTGTCTTTGACAGCTTCATCAAAAATATAAACAAAAGTCCTTGCGCCAGGTAAACAGAGAGAAGTCTAAAATAAAGAGAGAAAGGAGAGAGAGAGAGAGAGAGAAGGGGAAAGAGATTGAGAGCGTGAACAATTGAGTTTGAGCAAGAATTTTTGGTAGCTGCGCAGAACGCATCAATCGTGCTTCTAGGCTAACTCATTGGAAGTGTTTAAAGTTTTTCCTTGTCCTGTGTCCCAATATTTTAGGATTTCACTGTGCGCGAGTTAAAGCATTTCATTGGACGTGTAAAAAACTGTGCGGCATTAACCATTAAAAATGTGCACTAAATAAAACGTTATAACATATTAAAAAAAAGTGAATAAATATATATTTAATACTACATTTTAAATATATGCAAAAAATTGCCATCCAAACGAAATCGAAAAAAACATTGTTCATAATATGATTAAATCGAAGGACTGTGCTTAGGTGAAAATTAACAACATTTATTTGGTCTAAAATCCAAACTAAAGGTAAAGCACTAGAATTAAAAAAAACGTCCAAAATAGTACATTATATTTCTTATGGCATTTTCTTACAATTGAATGTGGGGTGTGAGGGGTTTTTCTTTTCGCTGATGACTCATTCAAGTGCCCGACACTCGGCTGCGCTTTTATTGGAAGTGTGGATTGTGGAATTTTTTCTAGTATGTACTCGTGCACATGTGTGTGTGTGTGTGTGTCGAGAGGGTGGAGGAGGGGTTGTGAGTAGGTGCTGGCAGCATAACTATAAGTCAGCAGGGTAGCAGGTTATACAAAACTATTTACATAAATTCAAATAAGGAAATGAAAAAACAGAAATTTCTGAATACATAGAATTTGTTATCAAAGTTGAAACATGGGAATAGAATAAAATGTATTTTTTCCATAGAATGCTTTATTGGCTTTTGCGGAAGATAAAAAGGAAAATAATTAAGTATTTCTAAGAAAAAGTAGCACAAAACATTTTTTGTTAAAATTAGAGCTTTCACATGAAATTACGTTAACCATTTCTAGTAAAAGAATATGAATTTCTTTCTGAAAAATAACATATGAATATGTTGTATAGATAACAATATTTCACTTGAAAAATTTATTTTATTGAAAAATGCAATTACATTTAATTTTACTATTCCTTAGACTCTTCCAACAGTCAACAAATATTTTAAATGTATTTAATGCCATGCTCTAAACCAATTTGTATCTTCCATTGAAAGAAATTCCTTTTAAGTTAAATTAAATACTTGCATATGTATCTAATTGTAAACTAATGGCTTGTGGGCGCCGCAAAGTATTCTATTCTAGGTCTATATAGAAAGCTTTTGTAATTATATATCATCAAAATGTTAACTACTGAAATGCGATAACTATTTGCCTCTGCAACATGCCACACGCTGTTGGCTGTTGTTGGGTATCAACTACTTTACCCCACTGCAATCATATAAATTTGATTCAAACCCCCAGCGATTTGCATGAGTCACAGCTCACACTGACACAAAACACACTCACAACACACACACAGACACAGCTCCCTTAGCACAGCTAGGAAAATTATAAAATGACGTTGGGGTTGCGGTTTGTGGCTTATTTATGGGCCAATTGCCAGGCTCGCATAACAGTTGCCATGTCTTAACTGATTGTTGTTGCTTCTGCATTTTTCCACTCCAGTTAACTGAAAACTAAAACAAGCCAAGCAGCCGCCGGGTCGCCGCGGGCCTTTAGAAGATGTCGTCGGTAAAGGTAGCGGTGCGTGTGCGCCCGTTTAACTCGCGGGAGATTGGACGGGAGTCCAAATGCATCATCGAGATGAGTGGGGCCACAACGGGTAAGCGCAGCACAAAATCTTATTAGCCAAATGACATTTAACTCATGTTTTCTTATAGCCATTACCAATCCAAAGGTGCCACCCAACACAAGCGAATCCATCAAACGCTTTAATTTTGATTACTCCTACTGGTCACATGATGTAAGTTAACCTGAATCCCAATCCAAACCCTTAATAACTAACCCAACATTGAACGATAGCCACGCGATGCCGACTTCTCTACACAATCGATGGTTTACAAGGACATTGGCGAGGAGATGCTGCAGCATTCCTTCGATGGCTACAACGTGTGCATCTTTGCCTATGGCCAGACTGGGGCCGGCAAGTCGTACACCATGATGGGCCGGCAGGAGGAGCAGCAGGAGGGCATTATACCCATGATATGCAAAGATCTGTTTGGTCGCATACAGGACACCGAAACCGACGAGCTCAAGTATTCGGTGGAGGTCTCCTACATGGAAATCTACTGCGAACGCGTACGGGATCTGCTGAATCCCAAGAACAAGGGAAATTTGCGTGTGCGTGAACATCCACTGCTGGGTCCTTATGTGGAGGACCTATCCAAGTTGGCTGTCACCGACTACCAGGACATACACGATCTCATTGATGAGGGCAACAAGGCGCGGTAGGTGTAGAAGCCTTAGCTGAATTGCCTCTCAGGTTGCCTTATTTGTTTCCCTCTCTTCCCTTCTCCAGCACTGTGGCCGCCACCAACATGAACGAGACGAGCTCCCGTTCACATGCGGTCTTCACCATTTTCTTTACACAACGTCGTCACGATACGATGACCGATTTGTTCACAGAGAAGGTCTCCAAGATAAGCTTGGTTGATTTGGCCGGCTCGGAGCGAGCAGACTCGACAGGCGCTAAAGGAACTCGCTTGAAGGAGGGCGCCAACATAAACAAGTCCTTGACTACCTTGGGCAAAGTCATATCCGCTTTGGCGGAAGTGGTAAGTATCAAAGTTCAAATGCTGAAGAAGTTTTTTCCTAATGGTTTAATCTTTTCCTGCCGTCCTTTTGACAAATAGTCTGTAAGTACCTGGTTTTACTTTTACCCCAAACTTTATCGATATATCTTTTATTCCAAACTTCTTAAATGGCTAGGCCTCCAAGAAGAAAAATAATAAAAAAGCAGATTTTATACCGTATCGCGACTCGGCTTTGACCTGGTTGCTGCGAGAGAATCTCGGCGGTAATTCCAAGACAGCTATGATAGCTGCCATTTCGCCAGCCGACATTAATTACGACGAGACCCTAAGCACCCTACGGTAGGTTAAACAGTTAGCCCCAAAACTGTTCCCTTAAAACTTACTTTACAATTGCCTTAGTTATGCGGATCGTGCCAAGCAAATTGTTTGCAAGGCTGTGGTCAATGAGGATGCCAATGCCAAACTTATACGCGAGCTCAAGGAGGAGATACAGAAACTGCGCGATCTGCTCAAGGCCGAGGGCATTGAGGTACAGGAAGGTAAGTCTATCACAATATATGTAATACATAGTATATAAACAAGGTTCATTTACCTAGCTTAAACCTAAGCCCCAAACACACCAGAAATTCTTTCAAACACTTAAAAAAAAATGATAACAAAAAAAACTAAAGCATACCCTAAGTTAGATATAGTCCTAGTCCTAGTCTAGAGTTATGCTCGAGTACATAAAACCCCAAAAACCAAAACCCTATTTCGTTTAGGACCCGATGGCAAAGTGGTGTGTGAGAAGCGCGATGCGAATAGTAAGTAAAGCCCACAGCTCTGAGCTAAACAAAACAAAGGCTTTCACAATATACGCCACCTATTATATACCATATATATATATGTATACGCTATCAGGCATATGGGCAATTCCAATACAAAAAAAAAAAAAAATTTTGAATCAAAAAAAATTTTATTACAGTGAAAACTTGTAATACATTAAACTAAATTAGTTTAATAATTTTTTTTCTGGAAATGCCCATATGTGTGTAGGGCAAGGCTCTTGTGTGTGCGTAATGTGTTTGTAACTTCTGCGCTTCTAACTAAACATAAATTCGCTTCAGGACGTACACCATATATATAAACCCATATATATATCATACAAATATAACTATATACTTATGATACTCAATGTTCAAGTCCTATTTATGTTGCGTTTTTTTGTAATCGAGTTGGCACAGTGGGAGATTGGATTGGTTTCCAATATTAAATCATTATCTTATGAGTTCGTAGCCAGATCTCAATGTTTCCTGTCTCCCACTGGTGTTTTGTTTGTGTTGCCCAGTCCAAAACGATTGGCACATACTCCTTGCAGTCCGCACTGCTTTAGGGCTAGACGTGGACACGCCAGAGTGAAATCCCTCCCTGAAAGACTCACCAATCGAATCGGCAACGCTTTGTACCACATATTCAATATACTTAACCAATATCCTGTTTAATCTCTGCACGCTTTAATCACTGCGCTTGCGGCAACAGCCAATTGTGACCTGTTCCAACTAATCTCTGTTCCACTCTTGCAGAGGATGAGCTGAACAAGACATCGGTGATTAAGTCGCCCTCCAAGGGACGCAATCGCAATGGTTCCACCACGGAAATGGCCGTGGATCAGCTGCAGGCCAGCGAGAAGCTCATCGCAGGTAAGCCAGAAATTCGCCATGCAATCTGTAGATGGTTTTAGTTTATGCCCTAAACTCACCCAAGAACTCAATGAGACCTGGGAGGAGAAGCTTAAGCGCACCGAGGAGATACGTCTGCAGCGGGAGGCGGTCTTTGCCGAAATGGGCGTGGCCGTCAAGGAGGATGGCATCACAGTCGGCGTTTTCTCACCCAAAAAGACACCACATTTGGTCAATCTCAACGAGGACCCCAATTTGTCCGAGTGTCTGCTCTACTACATCAAGGATGGCCTCACGCGCCTGGGCACACACGAGGCCAACGTGCCACAGGACATACAGCTCTCCGGCTCGCACATTCTCAAGGAGCACTGCACCTTTGAGAATCGCAACAGCACCGTAACCCTGTTGCCCCACAAGGACGCGATCATCTTCATCAATGGCCGCAAGCTTGTGGAGCCCGAGGTGTTAAAGACGGGCTCCCGTGTGATTCTGGGCAAGAATCATGTGTTCCGCTTTACCAATCCGGAGCAGGCACGCGAGCTGCGCGAAAAGATTGCCGAAAACGAGGCGGAGAATGAGGTAGAGAAGGCGGACACACAGCAGGTGGACTGGAACTTTGCACAGTGCGAGCTGCTGGAGAAGCAGGGCATCGATCTGAAAGCCGAAATGAAGAAGCGCCTCGACAATCTGGAGGAGCAGTACAAGCGCGAAAAGCTACAGGCCGATCAGCAGTTCGAGGAGCAGCGCAAGTCCTACGAGGCACGCATCGATGCGCTCCAGAAGCAGGTGGAGGAGCAGTCCATGACCATGTCCATGTACAGCAGCTACTCGCCGGAGGATTTCCATCAGGAAGAGGATGTCTACAGTAAGTGAAAGCTAACAGTTAGATGGAGAAGTATGCTGAGTTCTCGCTAACCCACAGCTAATCCCTTGTACGAGTCCTGCTGGACAGCACGCGAGGCTGGTCTAGCCGCTTGGGCATTCCGCAAGTGGCGCTACCACCAGTTCACATCTTTACGCGACGATCTCTGGGGCAACGCTATATTCCTGAAGGAGGCGAATGCCATTTCGGTGGAGCTCAAGAAAAAGGTAGCATTTTAAATTTAATTGCATAAGTTTCCACTTTAAAGAACGCTCTTTATTTTCTATTTTTTCCAGGTGCAATTCCAGTTTACTCTTTTGACCGACACCTTGTACTCACCGCTGCCACCGGAGCTGGCCTCCAGCGTGACGCCCACACAACAGGAGGATGAATACGGTGCACCGCCAGTTTCCAAGACTCTGGTCGCCGTTGAAGTTACCGATACCAAGAACGGGGCTACACATTATTGGTCCCTGGAGAAGTTGCGGTAAGCTGCGCGCCTGGCAAGCTTGTGCCCAGGCAATTTTTGTTGCTCACATTCATTATTTCTCTTTGCACTTTTGTTATATCCTTGCAGAGGTAAAATCGTTGTGAATTGATAGATATAGAGATAGATATACAGATATGGTATACTTACTATGACTGTCCGTCTGATAGTAATACAAATAAAACATACTCCTATTTAATACATAACTAGGAACTACAATCCTAAACCGAATAACTCTAAAGTCGAGACATTGTTCGCTTCGAAAACTGAACAACAAATAAGGTTTTTTTAGGGCTCGGCCTAAAAGACTGTATACTTACTGTTTACTTATTAGTTACTACCTAACTGCAAGGATATTTCAACTTCGGCCGAACCGAAGACTTATATTAAACTTTACTCAATTGATTTTTATATGATTCTATTTAAGTTATATGTTTTTTGGTACGTGCATGGTGGTTGTAGTTCTTGAATTCTACTTTTCGTTCGTAAAGCTCTAGAACTGCTTAACTTGACATTAAAAACAATAAATTATGAAATGAAAAGCCGCTCCAAATCGCTGGCATTTGTTGCAAATTTCACCGCCACCATTTACGCCCCCTTAAAAAAAAAACAACTCATCGCCATTGTCATACACTGAGCACAAAGCTAGTTTAGGCTTTAACAGATGCTGATTTGTATTTGTTTTTTTTTATTGGTTCTCCAACCATCCCAAATCGAATCATGTTGACAAACCCTTGTTCCCGTACCCTATCCACAAACCATTTCTGAATACCCCCCTACAAAAGCTATCGCCTCGAATTGATGCGCCAAGTTTACAATGTCGAGAGTCCGCCCTCGTCCATGCTCTTCGATACGTCCAGCATTGAGGCGTACGGCGGAGGAGGAGCAACTGCATTGGAGTTGGCAATGCCTCCGCCTCCAGCTCAGCCACAGCAAATCGAGCAGCACGTGGAGCAGCCAGAGCTGAAGCCTCAGTTGCGTCCGGCCTACCCAACGCGTCTGACATTGGCCAATCTGATACCTTCTAGGTTTGCTTTTCATTCGAGGTTTTTCATTTGTGTATACTGTAGTTGCTTTTGTCATCTTTGCATGCCTACTTTCCTTTGCCTATCTTCCTTTTGTATGTGGCAGTTCCAGGCTTTGTTTTGATTTTGATTTGCTGCTTCACTAGGCTCCTCTTAGTCTGTTTTAGCTATTCGCACTGTTTGCTGTTTATGCCTTGGCATACTGGAGGATTATCTTAGGCAATCATCTATCAATGCCAACATTTCCATTCCAGACAACGCTTGGAGCTAATGCGTGAAATGTACCACAACGAGGCGGAGCTGAGTCCCACTTCGCCGGACTATAATGTGGAGAGTTTGACTGGGGGCGATCCCTTCTATGATCGCTTTCCCTGGTTCCGCATGGTCGGTCGCTCTTTCATCTACCTGAGCAACCTGCTCTATCCCGTGCCCCTCGTGCACAAGGTGGCCATTGTCAATGAACGTGGCGATGTGCGTGGCTATCTGCGCATTGCCGTTCAGCCGGTGCTCGAGGAGGAGTCCATTGATTTCACCAATGGCGTCAAGCAGTCGGCTCGTCTGGTCTTCAACGAGGACGACGCCAAGCCCAAGTACCGCGCCCTCAACGAGAAGGACGATGTGCAGCGTTACATAGACAACGGTGGAATGGACAACAAGTTGGAGGGTAAGTCCGCTGGGATTTAGATTTCTCAACTACTCCTTAACATAAACCTTTCTTGAATTTAGAACTAGAGGACGCTGATTCTGGCCGTGGCATTGATTCCAACTCGGCCTCAGAGTGCCAGGAGCACAACGATGAGCCGGGCGAGCACTTGCAAGTGGGCAAGGAGTTTACCTTCCGTGTTACTGTGCTCCAGGCCACAGGCATTGGTGCCGAATATGCAGACATCTTCTGTCAGTTCAAGTGGGTTACCTTCATACCGACTTTGTGATTCCTCAGCTTATTTATCCTTACTCTTCATAGCTTTTTACATCGCCACGAAGAAGCTTTCTCTACGGAGCCTGTTAAGAACTCGGCCTCGGGCGCTCCACTTGGTTTTTACCATGTGCAAAATGTGCGTATTTCCACCAGTTTCTTAATTTTAGAACCTAACTAAACCTGCTATATCATATTATATATAGATAACTGTACCCGTGACCAAATCGTTTATTGAATATCTGAAGACACAGCCCATCATGTTTAAGATCTTTGGGCATTATCAGACTCACCCACTCCACAAGGATGCCAAGCAGGAGTTCGTTTCTCGTCCACCACCAAGACGCATGCTGCCACCAAGCATACCCATAAGTCAGCCAGTGCGCAGTCCCAAATTTGGGCCGTTGCCCTGTCCGCCATCCTCGACAGTCTTGGCGAAGCATGATGTGCTGGTGTGGTTCGAGATCTGTGAGCTGGCGCCCAATGGAGAGTATGTGCCATCGGTATGCGTAAACTGAAATCTGCCTGCGAATTATATCTAATATACTGTTACTCTTTTGCCAGGTGGTTGAGCACAGCGATGATCTTCCCTGCCGTGGGCTCTTCCTGCTGCATCAGGGCATTCAGCGACGCATACGCATCACCATTGTGCACGAGCCCACGCCTGAGGTGAAGTGGAAGGACATCAATGAGCTGGTGGTTGGACGCATCCGCAACACGCCCGAGTCGTCGGATGAGCAGGACGAGGATGCCTGCGTGCTGTCGCTGGGTCTCTTCCCGGGCGAGGTCGTGGAGGTGCCCGGCGACGATCGCTCCTTCTATCGCTTCGAGGCCGCCTGGGACTCCAGTCTCCATAACTCGGCGCTACTCAATCGCGTCTCGCAGGGCGGCGAGACCATCTACATTACACTCAGCGCTTATTTGGAGGTAAGTTCCAATGCCGGATCTCATTTTTGGCACTCTCATTGCATTCTGCTTTCCAGCTGGAGAACTGCGCACGCCCGGCTATTATTACCAAGGATCTCAGCATGGTCATCTATGGACGCGATGCCCGCACCGGTCCGCGCTCGTTGAAGCATCTGTTCTCGGGCCAGTACCGCAATCCGGAGGCCAATCGCCTCTCTGGCGTTTACGAGCTGTCGCTGCGCAGAGCATCCGAAGCAGGTAGTCCAGGTAGCAATTCTCATTGTAGTTGTACTCGTCCTTTGCTTGGCCGCAAGTCTTCAGCCGTCCACTGATAACGATTGCCTTTTTTTTTTCCACGCTCCTTTCACCAGGTGTGCAGCGTCGCCAGCGTCGCGTGTTGGACACCAGCTCCACCTATGTGCGTGGTGAGGAGAATCTGCATGGCTGGCGGCCACGTGGCGACTCCCTAATCTTTGATCATCAGTGGGAGCTGGAGAAACTTACGCGGCTGGAGGAAGTGGGTCGCATGCGGCATTTGCTGTTGCTGCGCGGTCGTCTCGGCATGGAGACCACACCCATTCCGACCACCAAGACCGAGAAGGATGTCTGCAATCTGGCCGCACGTGCGGCCACCTCGCCCGTGCACATGGTCATCCCACAGTCGCCGCAAACCCCAGTCAAGGATCCGCAGCAGCTAATGCCCGAACGCGAGTACAATCAACGCGAGCAGGAGCTGATGCTCAAGTGCTTAAAACTGGTGCAAGGCAAGTCTAAAGCTGCAGAATGTCTGGCTAATAACCTGACTTATGCCGCAATTGTCCTCATTGCAGGTCGTTACAGCAAGACCGAACCGAGCGACACACAAACCCAGTCGGACGTCTCGCCCAGCGATGAGGGCTGCGCCGACATGACCGTTAGCTGCATCTCCAGCAATTCCATGGAGTAAGTAGTGAATCAATCTAACGCAAGCTTCCTCCATTCTCCATCTTTTGCTTTCCTTTTGCCTTTATTTAAACACAATTGGCCACATGATTACACCCGCCACAAAATGTATTCAGTTTAGCTAGAATTGGGCGCGTGACATGGAATACAGTTTGAAGAGAGATACAGATCTCTATAAAGTATATATTTAAGTTTATAGTTTATATTACACATATATTATATAGTATATATTATAGTTCCTTTTATCCCGCTTTTAAAGCAAGTTCCTATTGAAACACACGATGTGTCTTCACTGCCTGTTGCTGCACATTAGCCGGGCAATCACTCCGCAGTATGCACTTGAGCAGGGGTTCTCTGAAGACGTAGCCACTTCGGCAGACGCAGGGCACTCCGCAGTAGGGCACACAGATGTGGGATTTATATGCGCAGGTCTCGGGGCAAACGCCGCCGCAGCGCACTGAGGTCGCATTGGGGCCGCAGAAGCCGGGAAATGGATTCCAGATGTACCGGTGACGATCCGGCTCAGGATTGATGAAATGATATACTACCTCGTTAGATTCAGTGGTTTCTCTTGTGAAGGACATCATTTGCGGCAGCCAGAGCAGCAGCAGCAGCAACAATTGCTGCATCAAACGTTCCATTTTTAATTCGAATTGCGACTGATCCGATCGATCTACGAGCTGCACATAATAATAACTAATAAAAAGTGGTTGTAAATAAACAACAAACAAGTGTTTTTGCAGCTGCTCTAGTGTTTATTTATGTTATTCCAATGAGAGTTGAACGCGTGTAGTTGATTTTTTTAACAAATAGACACAAATCAAGACGAAAATCTATTAGAAATTTTAAATTTTATTAGGTGAGGAAATTATGAAATTAAAAAAAAATATATTATTCATATTTTTTTACTTTTCAAGTGAATGCTCCATAAAATTATAATTCGTAGATCCTAATAAGTATTTTAAATCGTATTAGTCATTCCTACAATCTTTCACGGGCACATCTCTAGCTTAGGTTAAACACACTCACTGAACACTCATACGCCAAATCGAAATACTCACCCACTATGCAGCTAAATTGCTCAATCTCAAAAAACAATTTCCAATATTTGTTTACGTTTTGTTTTTTGTTTTTTTTACACAATTAGAAACAACAAATTTGTAATTCGACACAGGTAACTTTATTTTTGAATCGAACCGCTCTTAAGACGTGACCTAACCTCAAATTTTGCTTGACCATTCACAGACTATGCTCACCGGATCGCGCCGATGCACCAAATGGGTGGGAGGCACCTGCACCGGCCACGCAGCCGGCGCTTCCATTGCGCTTGTACGTGCCCGAGCTGGAGGAGATTCGTGTTAGTCCTGTGGTTGCACGCAAGGGTCTCCTGAATGTCCTCGAACATGGCGGCTCTGGCTGGAAGAAGCGCTGGGTGGTACGTGTACATTGGTGGCATTAACCAGGCTCAATTTAATAATTTTTACACACTCATTCTATAGATTGTGCGACGTCCTTATGTTTTTATCTATCGCTCCGAGAAGGATCCTGTGGAACGCGCTGTCTTGAACCTGGCCACAGCACAGGTGGAGTGCAGCGAGGATCAAGCGGCCATGGTCAAGATACCCAATACCTTTAGGTGAGCTACAGAGTTTTTATATTGAGAAACATAAAGAGAGATTTTTGGAAAATTTCAAAACTTTTTTGAACATATTTCCCTAAAAAAACGTTACAAAACAACCCTGAAAAAAATGTTGTCTCTGGCAAAGCCGAAGTGCCTCTTCGAGTACCTTTTTTATTATATTATAAATAATACCATTAACATCGACTTCTTTTTGCAGCGTGGTGACCAAACATCGTGGCTACCTGTTGCAAACACTGGGCGACAAGGAAGTCCACGATTGGCTCTATGCGATCAACCCTTTGCTGGCTGGTCAAATCAAGTAAGTGTACTGATTGTCACCCCAATCAATCCAACCTTAACTATATATCTTTTCTCTGTGCAGATCCCGGTTGGCGCGTCGCACTCTGGAGCCGGCCTCGCAGACGGCATCGCAGATTCAGGCCAGCAACGCGGTGAATGCGGCCAGTGCGAATAAATGAGATACAATTACGATGGAATCCGTTTTGGTTTACTGAGACGCAGGCTATGGCTGGCTGCAGCGACTGGGCATCAGTAGGCGTCTCAGGGGGCGCGACAGGCAGCTGGCAACTGAATGAGATATGGCTGGATTCCATCGCAAATGTTATTGTGTATGCGAATAATATAAGAAGACGACACACAACACAGAAAAAACAAACAAAAAGCAAACAAAACACAGAATACAGTAACAAACATGCAAAGCGTACGTAATTATTAAGTAGTGACAACATAATGATTGAGTATTGTATTTAATTAGCATTATTTTTTGTAGTCGGACAGCCCAAAAGTAGGCAACAGTGGGCGAGCCACAAATATTGTGGCATACCTTACGGGTGCTGTCTCAATATCAATTGGTATAACGATTCAATATGTTTTGTAAATAGCTTTACGTTTCCGAAGTGTATAAATACGAAAATTAGTTAATTAATTTTAATTTAAATACCGAACAAAGTTTAATTTTACAAGTGATATTATGTTCAATACAATCAAGTTATAGAGGTTTATGTTTAAACAACAGCACACTCCAAACACAAACAAACAAAGCAAACATATATATGCATTTTAAAGGAGCAACTAAAGCAAACATATATAAAATCATATATATATTTATATATATAAAAACGATATTGTATAAAACCTATATAATTGCTGTTTATACACAAATTTTCAACAATTTACGATATATTGTTTAATTAGTAACCCAAGTCAAGCAAGACATATGAATGGAAAAACAAAAATGCAATTACATATACATATACAAGAGAATCATATATATGAGAGATATATAAATATATATAAAGGAATATATATATGTATGTGTGTGTGTATATGTGTGTTAACAAAAGACCGTACAGTATATAGAATGTAGTCAGAAGAAAACCAGATTTAAAAGTAAGCGTACGCTCAGCAGTTTACAATTAATTTGTTAATGCAAAAAAAAAAAACATAAACAAACAAAAACCCCTAGAAATACTTAACTATTCTCTATATGTATTGCAATTGATAAAACGAAAAAGAAACAAACACTATAATTGAACTTTAACACAAGCCACAAAAGTTATGAACAATGTAAATGGCACGGCAATATACCAAAAGCAAAAGGAACAAAATATTTAAATAGAAAGAAAACGCTTAAAAACGCTGCATATAGTTAGAAGTCAAAGTTGACGGCTTAGAAGCTTTACGTTTAGTTTCATGCCAAGACATGCTTATATACCCTAACCCAAATTCTTTCTCTCTATTTTTCACTTTCTGTAATTGCTTTTCGATTCCAAAAGAAACCACCTGCAAATTGCTTAAAGCGAACAAAATATTGTACGTTGTTTTGATAATACCTAAACATATAAAAAATATTATGCAAAGGCCACCTGTACATTTTTAAGAAACTTACAAAAATACATATACCAAACAATATGAAACCCCTTTCCCTACCTTAAATTTTTAAATCTATATGTAAATCCACATCCTTGATAAATGTTGTAAAACAATTTTCATTTGCAATTTGCTTCGGACAGGGCACGAGCTTAAAGCCGGGACGGTCGGCGGGCAATTGAATTTGCCGTAGTTGGCCAGTAAAATGTTGGGCACACTTGTACTCAGAGACAAGTGGGAATACCCCAAATTATTAGTTGGTGTTCGCTTTCATGTGTTTTCATCATTCGAAAACAGTTAAAGGAAGTAAAGGAAATACGTTAAGCGAGTCGGATTGAGTTTGAGTTTGTAGCGAAATGTAAACATTTGTTAAACTATTATGTAATATTAATTTGGAATTGTAAAATATTAGAGAATTGTAATTACAATAATCATATAATTATACTCACAATTATGCGCTGATTTATCCAATCGAAAAAAAGCACACAGTAAAGAATGCAAAAGCAGCTAAAACCGAGCGAAATTCAAGTATTAGCAGATCTCTATTGTTGAGCAAACGAGCAAACTCCACTTATAGTACATATATTTACAAATATATGCATATACGAGTATATAGTACATACAATTTAAAAAAATTTAATATATATAAAAAAAATATATATATATATTTAAAATCGGGTACGTAAGCAGCGCAACGGGCAGAGTATTTTGCCGTCGGATTCGTTTTATCAATGTGAAAACGTTGCCCCAAAAAAAACGATAGCAGCCAGCAAGAAAAATAACTTTCAACTGCATGCTATCCGTATGTATAATCCAACAACAAATTATATATATCTATATATATGCAAATGGGCGTATCACTACTAAAGAATTATAAATTAAAACGGCTTTAAATAAATACTGTAAATCGCTTGTCTTTCAATCGGATGCGAAGAGCTGAAAAGTGTTTAAATAAATTGGAAGTCCACTTAAAAACTTAACGCATTAAATTATTATGGGTAAGTGATAATTGCATATTCGTTTTTAGCATTTATTATTTTATATTTATCATGTATCCGTATAATTAATTATATTTTCCGTTTATCATCATTAATTTTCATTATAATTTATTATTATTAACATTTTATATACAGGTTTGAGATATGGAAAATTCAGTGAATATATTGAATAGTATTTAATAGTATATTTGGTAGCATGTAAATATTTTGGAAATTCCCGGGAATATTAATAAGAATAACAGCTTTTTATCTGGTAAGTAGTCATGTTTAATACTTTAAGTAAAAAAAACATATTGCGTATTTCAAAATATTCAATTAAAACAATAAGTAATTAGGAAATGTGTTTTTGGTTGTTAACTAATTATTTCGTATTAATATTTTTACTAAGTGCTTATTAAAAATTGAAAGCAAATCTTTTCATATAATTTTTGACTCATTCTCATTTAAAAAGTTGCTAATTGTTCTAGTTCGTTAACCTCGCTTGAAATAAATGTAATATTTTTAATTTCATGCAATTGAATAATAATTGAATACTCGAAACCAATTCGCAACAGATTACCTACAGTTTTTGCACAAGGTTGACTAAAGAACAGTTAAACCAGCGAGTGTTAGCAGGCTTGAGTACACAAAAGCTCGAGCTAATAAAGTCACTTGAAAGTCGCACAGTTCCATCCACGTACCACACTGCGTATGCGTTATGTAAATGGGGCCAACGTGCGCAGTAAATCTTCAGCTGAACTTACGAATAAAGCCAAAGCAATTGTCACTGATGCAAATCACAGACTTTGCAGGATTTACCGCCTAACCTACACTCCATACGCAAGCCAGCCACGGGGTTAAGCTGTAATTGGAACAGTCGCCATGGGGAGAGGGGGGGAGTTAGGTATGCGCATTAACATGGCCAAGAGCCGCGCAGCGGGACAAATTTACTTAGCGCTCGTTGATGCAGAGCCAGAACCTGTGGTAATTAGGCAACTTGTCATTGCCATTTTGCCATTTGGCTCTTTGGCATTTGGTAGCTGTGTGTAGCTGTTAGCTTGGCTTTTTGCTGCTAGCCTGTCTGCTGACCATCTCGGTTTTTATGGGTCTTTTGTTGTTTTTGCACAAATGAATAATTCAAAAGTCGGCAAACAGCAGCAGCAGCAGCCAGTAAAATTCGCATTTAAGTCGCAGTTGCCGTTGGGGTCTTCAGTTTTGGTCTCGCTTTTTATACCCCGTAACCATTGATATGGAGTGGAAGGACAAGATGATTATAATACTAATAATACTTTAAAGATCATAAACACTAGAGGGTAACACATTTTAAAATTATTTTTTCATTAAAACTAAACCTAGAAATATTTTTTTTCACAAAATATTGAAGTAATTTCTTATAGTTTTCAATTCTATCAATTTTATATATCTATATTCCCATAGAGGTAAGAGGTAATTTTTGGGTGATTTGTATAGTTTAAAAAAAATTTGTTTTAAAGGATAATGATAGCCACAGTCACCGTTGAAAGCGTGCATCTTTTGAGTTTTTATTTAAAGAAGTTATTGTATACAAGTATATGCATATACTGTGAAAATCAGTACAGGGTATCGCCTAGCTGATCACGCTCTAGACTAGTGGCCACACTTGTGGAAATAGTTGTTGTTGCCTATTGCATTGTCACTGGCGCTGATTGAGGTCAGTGAAATCCGAAACGCTTGGACGTTCAAGAACTGGCGAATGGACAAACGCTTCATCTTCTTCTTCTTCATCTTCAGGTGCTGCTGTTGCTGCTCAGCGACGTGTGCGAAAACTGGACTTGACTTAAGCGGAGCTGCTTGGCCGATTCCCTCGACTCCCTCGACGGACAACCGCATGGGGCGCAATCCAACACCCCAAACAAAAAAACAAAAAAATGAATTAAATTGAAATAAAATCAGTTTCCGCTTTGATTGTGGCCACTAAAAATAGACGCAATTAAATGCAAATCGAAGGCGGGCCAATGCTTGGTCAATTAACTTGGCAAGCGACGCAGCCACAGACATTGACATTGTCAATAGACAAGTGCTGACGAAGTGTATCGAAAAGGGGGGAGGGTACGCTAGGGTAACTGCCAAGTGCTGCCCATTGCCGGCGACACGTCGGCGACTATAAAAGCGAGCGCCCAACGCCGCCAAAGGCACAAAAACGTGTGAAGAGGACGCACAGTCAGTCACGTCAGTCAGCACACGGTAGCCTGTAATAAAAAACCCCCCCAATCATGTTCGACTCGAAGATTAAGGTGCCCAAGTACGACTCGGATGCATTCGATAATGTCGAGTACCAGCTGCAGATGACCTACACCCTGGAGACGGATCGTCGCATCATGAGCTTCTACGATGCGATGTGGGGCATGGAGGTGAGCGGCGGCATCGATCAGTTCGAGCCGTTGACCATTCTCAATGTCTCGCCAACGGGTCTGGCCAAGCGCGGGGGCATGCGCATCGGTGACGAGATCACCCAGATCAACGATGTGCCCGCTTTGGAGCTGACCTTCAACGAGGCCCTGCAGCTCTTTCGCAAATCCTCGCGTTATGTGCGCGTCTTTGTGCGCGGGTAAGTGGGCGAAGATCTTTACAATTGCGGCAGCTACTAAATCTCATTTCGTTCTCGTGCTCGTTGCAGTGATGATGATGCGCCAGGGGAGGAGGATTGGACGTGCGATTGCTGGTTCAAGCCCAGGAAGCCGTGGAGGCGCGACTTTACGCCCATCCAGTGGACGTTCCCGTGGAACGATCGCCGCAAGCCGGTGTACAAGGAGTCCAATTGCTTCATGGTGCCCAGCAAAATGGAGGAGAAGATTAGAGCGCGTCGTGCGGCTACCTCGGCGGTGCACAAAAAGGAGGACGCGGCGCCGCACACGCGTTCGCTGACGCCCACGCCCCGGCCCAAGAATCAGCCCGGTCCCAATCTGCTCGAGAGTGTGCTGCGTCCACGCGGCCCGCCGCCCAGGGATTAGCGAGGAATCAATGCAAAGCTGGATAAGCATGAATATTTTGATGTGCAGGCAAGCAGGCAGCGCCATGAGCGCTGCAGTGCGTCCGGAATCCGCGCACTTTGGCAGGCAACTGCGCTGGCTGGGCTGTTCAGTTGAAGTGCCACCTGGAAATGCGTTCCGACTGCAATTACATAATTTGGCAAGCTTAACTAGACGAATAAATGGTAGCGAATCAATTTTGAATGCCAGCTAGGGGGATTCGAGTTGGTTGCTTTTGGGTTTTAGCCAGCTTGGCATTGCTCAATTAACAGCTGCCATGTGGAGGTGGCTAATGTTGCTTGGCCTTTGGCTGCTGCTGGACCCCAAATCGTGCTGGGCGCTGCAGGCGGTGACCTGCTCCGATCCCATGTACACGGACTGCCACCACTATTGCAACAACAATTGCCCCGATTTGGGCGTCGACTGCATGCTCAACTGCGAGAATGGCTGTGGCTGCCAAGAGGCCTTTGTGCAACGCAACAACGGCGGCTGCTTCAAGGTGCACGAGTGCGTTTGGGAGGATAAGACCGATGAGTCACCGGAGACAACAGCCACGCCCTGCGTCGATACTGTTCCGGAGACGACAATTTCAAACGGAGACGAACGTCTAAATTTGCTTGAATTTAGTCCTTTAGATCCCCACGGCTAACGTATATGAATTATCTAGCTAGCATTGTGAATTTTCCAAATAAACTGTAAAAATTAATATAAATTTATTCATATAATATGTATATTTATATACCCTTACGATATCTGTCTGAAATGATTTTTGGCAACCGATGGATTTTATCTAACATCTGTTTTGCATTACAGACTCTGCTCAGCTTATTCTCATTGTGAATCGATTATTTTTAACTGCAGAGTTATCGCGATCCCTGCCATCGCCAAGGGCAATGCGAGTGCTGTTTAAGCGAGTAAAAGAATTTTTATCGAAAAGGCGAATGCTTGCCATTTAGTTGCTCAAACTGTTTTTTGATCTGCATTTACGTTGATTAGCTTATGTGCGCATTTAAAAGTGTGCAAACATCATATTTGAATTTCTTATTAAACTGAGACGAACTCAAGGCGGGTTAGAATTGTTTTGTGTGCGGCGGCACAGGGTAATTCAGGTAAGGTAAGGGAGTGAGTACACGAAGTAAAATAGAATTTCGATACTTTAAGCTCAAGTAAATATTTGTATGCATGTGCGAACGTAGATTAAGCATTGCAAATACGACTTTTGCTACTTATCTGATTGTAATCGGATTTCACATGTACTTTATTTACAAATTTCGTCTTTGTCGAATGCATTTCCAACAGGTCTAATTAGCAATGCAAATGCAGCAAGTGCTCCGTGATAATCTCTTAATTTGTTAATGTAGCTAGAGGAAACTGCCTTGGCTGTGACAGCTGTCCAACTGGAAACAGTGCTGGACAATTGGATTTTCGCCTGTGCTTATTTGATTTCATTTGTTGTTGTTGTACGCATCGGCTACGACTAATAAAATGCAAATTGCAATCATAAACAAAAGCACATCAGAGAAATTTATGTATTATATAAGCAGAGTACGAATAAATGGCAAACAAAGACGGCAAAATGCAAATGGCGTAAATCTGTGCAGTTGTCAGGGAGGAGGTGAGGGGTAGATTAAATATGAGGAGCAGAACTGAAGGAGCAACTTTCAGGCGGCGCTTTCATTAAGCATATAATTAAATTTTCATTATTACTGTTGCTGTTGCTTTTGCTGCTCACGCTTCAATTTAGAGTACAATATGCAAATAAGATACACACACACACACACACACACATACACAGTACACCCACATTCATGAGCTTGTTCGGCAAGTTACGACTTTAATCCAATCAGAAAACGAGCATGTTCGCGTTTGCCTTGTTCATGATGAAGCTGTCGCCATCTGGCGTCCATTGAAAGATTAGCATTAACAGAATAGCGTATCGAAAAGTCGGCCACAATCGCAATGCAATCGCGCATTAATATTAATTCAAAGCAAACTTGGAACAACAACAAAAAAAAAACGCAAAACACACAAAAGCAAACAAGGCAAAAATTTCATTAATGAATTTTTAATATGCAAAGAATTTCCACACTTCTCCTTTCTCGCTCTCGCTTTCTTTCTCTGTTTAATGAGCCCGAAATTGAATGCGTATTTGCAGTTGCGAGTTCTCAGTTTTAGTTGCGAGTTTTGATTAATTCGCAAACTGTGGAAGCTGTGAGCGAACCAACTTTTAATCAAAGTTAAAAAACTTTAAACTTTAATTAAAATCCGTTTAAGACGTATATGTGTATTTGAGCTTAATTGAAAGTATAAGCAAATCAAAATTGAAATAAATATTGTGATTAATGTTAATTACCCTGTTACATTCTCTTTCAAAATATGAAATACAGTTAAACATTATAAAATATATGTACATATATTCTAGTTCAGTTTTAAAATCTTTTATGGTGCGGATTCATCTTAACCAAAGTTATCTATATCCCAAATATTTCTAATATAATATATTATGTAGCTCCCATAGGCGCAATCAATCATAAATTCGGATTTTATGTACAAACTTTTTGGATTTTAGATATCCTAACCAAACTAAGCAATTACGAGTTTTACTGTGCTCACAAAACTTTGTTACTATACGCAAAAACTTATCAACATCGGATAACTAAACCTTATAGCTCCCAAAGGAGCAATTTTCGTAAAAACTATATTTTGTTTGACCAAAAACCTTTGTGTGTAATTATATTTCATATCTGCAAATGTTTCGAATGTTCGGCAACTTGACGTTTACTATCGTTTCTTGTGCTTATTTTAAATTAAAGCAAAAACAAAACAAACCTTAAATAATTGTCATTTTGTTTTTGTGAATATATATCATGATGAGTAGACAATATCTGCCATATCGAGTAAAAGTTTTGTCACTTTTTGCGCCATGATAATGCCAGTTTTATGGCTACAGACAACAAAAAATTGAAAGAAAAACAGTTTAAAGCCAATTGTAATTTATGCTGGCAAAAACAAAAAGAAAAGCTAGTCATTTAGCTGTGGCTTTGGGTAAAAGTCAAGCGGATTCTCTGGGAAAACTTGCACTTGGCAAGTGAATGCCATGTAAAAAAATTAGTCAAAGGAAAATTATTGCAAATCAAATGCAAAACATGATTGCACACAAATACTTTGAGCCATCAACAACAGCAACTTGAACTAAAACTACGACCAAAACCAGTAAGAGTGTTTTAATGCGGTGTACCGGACTAGGAGATACACTATGTCCAGGTGCATTCATACACACATAATCTCAAAGATATTCTAAAACAAATTTAATTTGGTATTTAATGATATGTAGAAAAGTGGTCAAAATATAACTTGTCTCTAAATTCATGTCCTTATTTTATAGTTTACAAAATTTGCATGCAGACTTAACTAGCAGAGAAAGTCAAGAATATGTCTATATGTTTTACAATACCAATCAACTCTTCTTTACCCACTTTCAATTGCTTCAGGGTATAAAAATGGCCAACTGCAGTTTTGAGTGCATCAAAGTTCAGAAATGTCAAATGTTGTTCGTCTTTTTGCTTTTGGACTCCTCCGCTTGGCCTCCTCGTGCTGGAGGCAACTCTTAAGATAAACACATACACACACACACATGAATTCTGGTAGCCAAGTTTTCAGCTGTTTTCGGTTTAAGCCAATTTATGGTTTGTGTGCCACGATAATATTTTCCAATGCTCTCTCGTTGTGGGCCAATGTTTAAAGCTGTTGGCCACAAGGTCGCTACGTGGTTTGGCCTTAAAGTGCCCAAAAGGCAGCCGAGTCGGGCAGGCAGGCAATTGGACACCGGGCTGTGAGTTGGGCAACGAACGCATATAATAAAAAATTGGTAACCAAAGCTCTGCCAAATGTGGGTCAATCTTAAGCTGACCAAATAAATGGCCCAAACGGATGAAGTGGATCAACAATCAAGCAGCAGACAGCAAGAGTCGGAGCGTAGGTGTTAAGGCACTTGAAAAGGGAAAAGGGTTGTTAGGCAAAAAGATGAATAAGAAAACAAGTGTAGCAGAAAATATGTTACAGGCAACACTGCAAATGGGCTGTGACCAGCAGATGAAGATGAAGCTCAAGATGATGATGATGATATTCATAATGATGGTGGTTAAGGCCCCTTTCAAGATTGATGACTCACATTTTGTATAACTTAATCACTGCACCTTCGCAAAGTGGTTAAAATTTACAGATAAAGTTGTTAAATCTGAAAGTTAGTCAAGTGGCAACTAGTTTACGGTTGATATATGTGGCCTTTTAGCCTTCGTTTTGTTTCTTAGGTTCTCTGTTACTTTTTTGCAGTGCTTTTCACTTTTGAAAGTATTTTATTCTGTTCTTCTTAACGTTTGCAGAACAGATTTTAGTTAGGAAAAGTATAAACGCTCCTTCTTATAAGTAAATAGAAATGTTTTAAATATGCTATGTTAACCATTTAATAAATATTTAGAATTGCAAAACTATATATTTTTTATCGATTTCTTTTGGCTTGATTAGTATAAAACACCACATTTAACGGATTCTGGGGGGGCTAGTTTTAACTTTTTAACTTATTTAACTAATTTAACTTTGGTCAAAAAACAAGCCCAAATTGATAAAAATTTTGACATGTAATCCATAGCTCCCAAAGTTTAAACTCCCATTACTTGGTCAAAAGTGACCCAATTTATTGTATTTTTTATGTAATTTTTGTCATGATTTGTCCTACAGATTTATTCTACAAAGTTGTTCATTATTAACAAAAAAATCGATTTTTGATTAAAGCGCCTTAAAGATTTTCTCTTCAGCCCATATTTGAAAAACTTTAATATTAGTACTATTTTTAAAGTTTTTAAAATGCTGACGGAGACATATAATAGCAAATGCATATATTATGGTAATTATAATTGAGCTGGGATGAACACATATATATATATACAAGAAGATCTATTGCATTTTCATCAACTCTGCATAGCAGCAAAAGTTTTCGCAATTTATGGCCACGCTGTGAGCAGCTCCTCGCCATTGTCCTGTCAGCGGTTGCAGTGGTTGTCGTTGCTGTTGTTGTTGTTGTTGTTGTTTTTGATGTCTGTTGCTATTGCTGCTGCTCGAATGCAACATGAATATTTCATGAATGCCGCTTTAAATAAAGTTGTTTGCCGGCAGTTTTTGCCGTAGCTGATGCTGCATCAATCAATAAAAGACGACGACGAGAACTGGACATTGGAGTGTCCTGTTTGCTGGCTAAACATGTCATAAAGCGGCAAAGCTAAAACACTTTTATCGCTGCTGAAATTCCCAGGCAAGGCAACATAAAACAACAGCCAAGAACAACAACAATGAACAAACAACATGTTCAAACAATTCACTTTGCTCATTAGCATAAGGGTACAAAGGAGAGCGCGCTCAGGTCGGCCGCAGCGGGGGGCGTGGGCGTTTATCCTGAAGCAGTCGTAACTCTTAATTACCAACACATTCCTAATGACTATCATTATTGTACCCTCGGCTAAACTCGCTTTAACTCGGGGAAAGTCAGAGGTCAACAGTATCGACGGCGATTTAAAACGGTTTAACGATGGCTAAAACAGAGCTGGGGCATGCTAAAAGCCCTACAGTGTGTAAATTTATGCCACCTGCTTTAACTAGTTGTTGCATTTTTTTTATTCCGAACAGAAACTGAAAGAGGGTATATTGGTTTCATCCAAGGTGCAGTTTGCTCTTCCTATTTTATTATTGAAACGTTCACAAAAAAAGATAACTTTTTCCAATCCAAAGATTAATAAACCTGGTTTTCAAACTGATTTGAGTTTCCAATACAGAGTATTGTGCATTAGTTTACACCCGTCTGCAGTGTGCTGCGTTGTTTATTTTATTTTTTCCGCCGGGAATCCGGGCGCCAAACGCGATTACGCCGTGAATTTCAAATGGTTTTTTTTCTTGGGTGCATTTAATCAGGTTGCGGCGCAGTTGACAGAGTTTAAATGGGATCGGGCCAAGTTTGAAATAAATTTAAATATTAAAAGCAGCTTTATACAATTCCCTGCAGCACAAAAAATTTATCAAAATATTGTGAGAATTTATTCAACAGGCTAAAAAAATTTTCAAAAAATTAAATTAAATCAGAAAACAAGAGAGAAAAGCACAAATACGTTGAAATTCATATTTATTATTATTTAACCTCAAATAAATGCTGGCACACTCCTGCAGATATTTTCTGTTCAAACAGGATTTTTATCCCCTCCTTTATCCGCAGCTCTTGTTGCACTCTATAAGCATTTTACGAAATGCAGATTTCTAAGAGTTCTTTGGTAACCACTTGGCCCTGGGAGGGTTCAAGCTTCAGTTCATGCAAAATTAATTAACGTTGCGCCAAACTTTTGGCACTGCAATCTTTTGTCATAGTTGCCTCTGCGTTTCACGCTGCTTGCCACGCCTCCAGCAATGGACAGGGGCACTCCAAGCCGCCACCCGGCGTCTGGAATGCAAGTTTATGAAGCTGGCGAAAAATGTCACGCAAACAAAGCAACAAAGAAAGTTGCGAAACGCGCTAAGAAAAAGTGCAAAAGAGGGCGGATGGTTGAGGAGGGTGAAACTTAAAACAAGCGGACAGCCATTTTGTGCCCAGGGAGTAGCCTTCAGTTTTCAGCATGACTGCCAGGCCCTCTTGCTTCTAAAGAACTACACAGAAAACAATTGGGTTTTACTGTTCAAAACCTATTGGACTTTAGTAATTGGCTGTCTTTCTAAAAGTAATTAAAAAGAAATTAAGCTGATGTAATTCATATTAAATTATATTGTTAAAGTTATTAAAATAAAACCCAAATTTCAATTCATAAATATTTAGTGTTTAATCCTGCTTATAAAAATTTTGACCAAAATATGGAATGGATTTGCAACGAAGGATTTGTTTGCCAGGCGAGCGCATTTAAATTTTTAAGCAAAGCTATTTGACATTGAATTTTGAATTTAAAACAAACAATAAATATACATATTTTATTCCAAAAATAATTTATTCTTAACATTATAAATTAAATATAAGCCAGCATAAATTCCTGTGTACTTATCAGTCCCCTGGTTGGCTGTAGAGCAAGTTTGTACTTGCCTCAGCCGGAAAATTGCGCTTTACAGAGTTTTTTTTTTTAACGTGCGGCGTTTTTTCCTTGCTGCTGAACTCGTGGGGAGGATGCAACTTTAATTGTTTCAAACTGTTTTTGCAACTGGGCAGCGTTTAGTTAAAGCGCACAATTAAGTGACTGCTTAGCGTGAAAGATACTCTCTCCCTTTCTCCATTTCTCTCTCTCTCTCTCGCTCTCTTCCTCTTCCGATGTCGCTGCTTCAGCGGCATAAATCGCCGGAACACTTTGGCAAGATTTACATAGAATGCAATTGGCGCATTTGCAACGTTTCATTTGTTGTTTGCCGTGTGTTTGTTTGCTTCCGAAATTGAATTTCTCGCTGAGCGGAAAACAATAAACAAGCCAAGCGAACGGCGCGAAGTGTGCATCAGCAGGAGTTGCTGAGCGGAACAGGGGCGGGGGTGGCGGCGTCTTGCCAAGTGATGGGTGGGCAGGTGGGCGCGTTGCGCATACGCCTCGTTGCCGCCAGTCGCCAATCGCCAGTTTCACGTGCACACTCTTCCAAATTTTGAGCATGGAGAGTGCAACCGACAGTTTAATCATAAATATATCAAATAAATGTCTCTCTCTCATCAGTATTTATATTTTCATTTTAGTATTTTTTTCCATTTTGGCAAGTGTTGAAAAAATATACATTTTGCATACTTCGCAAAAGCTACTCATTTCTGTTTTTAATTTATACAAACAGATGTCAAAATTAGTATAAAAAGCAATATTAATGATGTTTCTTTGTTGATCAATTTTTTTTTTCAAAAAATACCGAACGGGTCCTTAATAATGCCCATACACAACTTTACCAAGACTCAATTTTATTTTGAACCTAAAATTTTTGAATTATGTGAAATATATGTATTCTATTAAGGGTATCTAGATTATGTTTTTAATTTTGCTTACAGTTCTCTTCTTTTTCACACTCTCCTTTTGTCCTGTTTTTTCTGTGCCTTGGCACTGAGTTTGGCCAAAGCGGAAGGAAACACTTTCATTATCACTTTGGCGCTGCAAATTTATTGCGACAGCTTTTGCCGAGCTGCGGGGGGTTTCATCAAGATAGAGAGAGGGGGTGAAAGGGGAGGGAAAGAGGGGTAAATAGTGGATAGCTTGAACCCATTCCGGCAGCTTGTTGGTTCCATTAGCGTCATGTGTTGGCGACTGCTAGCAGCAGCTCCGCTGCAAATCCTGTCGTTTACCAAACCCCACACTTGCCTTGTATCCCATGTCCACGGCTAGCAGCTGCACATTTCTCGGTTCAGTTTTTCGATTACGTGCGTTGCGATGCGTGGGAAATGCCCTAAATGGATCAGGCCATAACCAACGGTATGGGGTGGCCGGTGTAATCGGAGGGCAAGTGTGTAACAGAGCTGAAAACGACATTGTGCAATGTCTTGAATAATATATGATATCAGAATTACAACTTTAAGATCTGTGAGTTTCAACATATGCTAGTTTTAATTATAATTGTATATAAAAAATTTAATAAAAATGATAGTAATTAAATTTATTTTCTAAACATCAGGAATGATGGAGAAAATATTATATTATTATGTGTAAATTTTCTTTTTCAGATTTGAGCAATAAATTTTGGTTTGATGAAAATAATATATATTCCTTTGTAAAGAATATATTGTCTTCTTTTAACTAAAAATAACTTAGTTATTATAAATTACAGAATACCTAAATTTTCGTAAAGTAAAGTAAAAGTTAAAACCCTCGACTGCATCGTTCTTACTTGTTAACTATATACCCCTTAAAATGTATAAATGAAGAATAAACTAATTTAAATTGTAATTTGATATATTTTTGTAATATTTACAAACGTTCTTTTGTTGCTCTGTGTTGTATTTATTTCGAGCAATTTGCTTTCGCCATTTGCCCTCTCTCATTGCGATTGGCCCTCTTATCGCTCATCAGTTGCAACTGAAAACAATTTGCGCAAATTAGCCAAGGTGTTTTATGGCCATCATCATCATTATCATCGTTTCTGCTGTTGTTATTGCTGTCGTGTTTCGGGCGAAATGAAAATGTTTGCACTCATTTTCCTGCTGTGAATCACTTCTTTCAATTCCATTTCCCAGTGCGCTTTAATTGGGGTCTAAGCTGCAATTAAGCTTCTCAGGCTGCCGAGTGGCCCTAATTCTATTTTTACAGTTTAATGATGTCCTTTCGGTCAGGAGCCACTGGAGCCGATGGTGTGTTGCAGGTGGCTTCGAAATTGCCTCGCATTATTCATGTGATGTCCTTTAAGCGTCTGCCTCGCCTGCTGAAACTGCAACAGGCCGCAGTTGACTTAAAAGCCAATATATCAAACACTAACAAAAGCGGCCATCTCGGTCGCTCTCTCACTCTCTCCCTCTCTCTCCTTGTCTCTTTCTCTCTGTTTGTACAACAACAACAAGTAGACATACAACACATACATCATACACATGTCCGTACAGGATACTAATTATGATTGCGGTGGCACTGCCACAAGGACACTGAACCACCTGCTTAGCTCTCCCTCCATCGATCCCTCTCTCTCTAGCACCTTTAACGCAGAGTATATTTGTGTGTGTGTGTGAGAGCTTAAGATACATGTACGCCATGTGCGTTTGTAGATTTAATCTAGATTGACAATTCTATTAAATGGCAAAATTACCGTTTTTACAGCTTAAAACTGAACCTGAGTTGGCTTGTCCGATTTTAATGATGATGTTCCTCATTTTACTTCTGAATAAACTTGTTATACATTTTTAAATTTTCTACTCGCTTTGATGACATTAAAATATGTGTAGAAAAGCAAAATATTTTAAAGCTGACTGACACCAGAATCCAAAAGGCGTAAGTATATTTATAAATAAAGTGGCTTATTTTGTCACCTAGCCATAAAATCCGTTTATATCCATTCGCTTCAACTTGGTAAATCATAAAATGCTTGCCATTTTCAATAAACGTTGAGGGAAAAACTCAATTCTGTGCCATAAATTTACGTCATATACAGCTGCAGTTGGTTTTCAGCGATTGCTTGGGCTTTGGGGCTGTGAGGATGTATCTCACCTTTACACCTTTTCAACATTTACCGCAAAACACCTGTACGGTCACGCCCCTTGTCTGCCGCCAACTGCCTAGCCTGGCACATTTGTCACAACCCATTTGGCTTGCCAGAGGGCGGGGATCAGATTGAGATGGAGGGAGCTCCACACAAATAGAAAATGCTTCCAACTCATGTCATTGCATATATATATATATCCTTGCTGCAGTCTCCCCTGCTTTCTGCCTCTAATTTTCGGCAATCTGAGGGACGAGCAGTTATCCTATAATCAGCTTTCAGAACTGCATTTAGTAAATAACTTCAAGGACATAATAACCAAATAAGTTAGCAAGAAGAAATTTAATTTTATTCTGCATATATAATATGATAACAATAAGTAAAATAAATATGGTTTCTTCTTCATTCCATAATACCATTTTTACCTACAGTCAATGGGTACAGGGTATATATATACGACAACAATAACAGGAACAGCGCATTTCTGCTGCTCATATGCAAATCCTTTCGTGACTCTGCGCCAGCTACGTGCCCTGGCAGCGCATATCCTTCGTTCGCTCGTTCGTTTGCTCCTCATCCGCATCTGCATCCGCATCCGTCGCGACTTATTTACTGTTTTTCAAATTGCGCTCCGTAACTTTCGGCAGCCAGTTTTTTGGCTCGGTGTGTTTGTTTGAGTGCTTGAGTGTTTGGGTGTTTGAGTGTGTGTTTGTGTGTGTGTGTGTGTTTGTGTGTCTTATTCCCCAAGCGGACGTTTCCCGCTTCCGCTTGCATTGGCAGCATGTGTTTATGGTTTCTTAATTGTCTGCTTGTGTTTTGAAAAGTTTTCGATTTTTTTTTTCGCCCACATATTTGGTAAAGTTTTTACGGTGCTGCCAACTCATGTTAATGTGCCATACAGCGGCTTTGTGGATTTTGTTATTGTTTGTTAATAATTCATATTGATGGAAAATGTTCCATATTGGTTAACATAAGTAAATTGGATTTATTGCATTTAAAAGTAATACTAATTGTTTTGTATATTTAATAACTATTTAAAGCGCATAAAACTTACTTTTTTTAAGCTTTATTCACACAAATATGCCCCTTAATTAAGCTGCTTAATTGACCATGCACTCAGCTGAAATCATTGATAACTTGTTGGACAAACAAGAAAATTGAATTACAAAGTTTTAATACTCTTACGAACAATAGAGAAACTGTTCTCTGCATTTAGAGAGTAGAAAAAAGTACAGATTATATGAAATATGATCTTAAGAGTTGATTATCGATGATTATTAATCTAAATGTAATAAATAATTAATAATGCTTAACTTTTGTTTAAAAGCATAGTAAATCATCACTTATTTTTAAAATGTTTTAAACAGTATTACTTAATACTTCTGAAAATAATAATAAGAAAATCAAGGAGCTTACAATTTACATTGTAACTTATCATATGTTTAATACATTTAAAGATTAATATTTAACTTAAATAAAATAGTTCCTGTTCCGATTAGGGCATTAAAGAGTCAACATGCACTAATAAATTATACCCGCAAATGTAATTGTTAAAATCAATATTCGGCATTGCAGCATTAACTACGCAGTAATTTGCCAGGCAAGTCAAACTTTTGGCACGCACACAAACAAACATATACATACACACTCTCATACATATGCACACGCACACACAATCACACACAGTTAGCAACAAGCAGTCAGAAGTTGTGCGATTGGCAAATTGACTAGTAAAATTTGCTTGCGCACAAAAGTATGCTTTGAATTTTTTGCTGCTGCCGCTTCTATACGAATGCCATTTGCACACTTGCGTGTGTGTGAGTGTGTATGGGTGAGTGGGAAATCTAATTGGATTTGTGCACGTTCAATGAACTGAACACTAAAAGTATTTTATATTGTTATTGCACTTGAGCAATGCCAAATGAGAACTACACAGTAAACAATTTTAGTTTTCAATTTTACTTATTTAAAAATAAAAACAATTTGAGCATAAAATTCAATGGGTTTCACTAATCCAATATTTTACCTTATCTTTTGCCAAGTCCAGGTTTAAGAAACAGATAAACGTGCTCATAGCAGTCGGTTAACTTATGCAGAAAGAAAGAGATAGAAAGATTGAGAGAGAGAAAATATTATACTCTAAAAGGAATTTATGGAGTTAACGTAAATATTAAATTAAAGAAGGTGCCAAAACTGCACCGACAATTAAATACCCTTGCAAGAATATAGAAAATGTGCACTTAAAACCTTTAGTTAGCTTCGTCTTGATTCTTTATATATATATTATATTATATATTATATTACAATATATATGTTATATATTACAATATCTTTTTTATAAAAGGCTGTATTATAAATGAAATAAATAAAATAAAATAAAACTAAACGTAGCACTGCTTTCTGCTGAATATTATATAGATACAGTAGCTTATATGTAATATGCTTATATTATCGCTTATATGAAATACATTTCGTATAAAAAATTATGCTTTGCGCAACATTTGTTAAAAATTATTTTTCAAAAACTTTACATTATAACTGATAAGTTATGTTCAATAACGAAAAAATATTACAAAATGCATACCGAAATAAAAACCTGGCGATAACAATTTCGAATGTAACCTATTAGGAAAAGATAGCGAGACCTTCAAACGATAAAATAAATATCTATTATATTCATACCATAAAATTTACTTAAAAAGAGATATTCAATGTTTGACACAGGTAAAAATCAACGTATTTTTATTGTATGTTTTTTCGCTATCTCTGTTTTCTTTTTATCAGTTGAGGTACTTGTTCTTCATTATTTCTGAGTTTTTCGATATGTTCACAAATTATGAAAATTCTGCTTTTTATAACTACTCAAATTTGTATAAAACCCGATTCTTGTCTTTTTCCTAAAAAATTGAGAGTGTTAAAATTGAATTTTAAACTTTGATGCTTATATCAAGCAAAAAAGTTTTAGACATAAAATAATGAAAATAAATGTAGTTTACAAGTTAACACATTTTAAAATTAAAAACTTATATTTAAGCCGACCCATTTTTGTACAGTGTAAGAAACGTTTCTGAATGAATGTTTCCCAGTTGTTGTTGTTGTTATTCTTTGCGCATGTTGTTGTTGTTCGACACTTTATTGCTTTCGCTACACTTCATGGACACAATTGTGAGCTATGCAAAGAAAAAAAATAAGAAGCAGCAACAAAGAAATGTTGCTGCATTACGAATTGTAATAGCAACCTAGCTCGCCACCTCCACGTGCAACCCCCTCTCCGTAGTTGCAGCTTTGGCAACACATTCTGAGGCAACACGCCTGCAATTAGGTGGAAAAACACGTAGCAAGCAGACCTTTGAAACAAACAACAACACCCATCTGGTTATGATAGAAACACTGTCTGTGTTTGCCAGGATCTCTCAGCTCAGTCGGCTTTGGCCCAAAACAGCCCCCCGAAGGCAACTTTAATGAGACGGGCAAACGGGCGCCAATCGCTGCAATTAAAATTAATTACAGTATTTGTCAGCTTTGTGGTTAACTGGCCACCACAATGCGGCAACATTTGCTCAGCTCATTCACAAGCGCATCTGAGTTGCCCCCAAAAGGGGCACCAGTGGCCGGGGTAGGTGCAGCGCAGGGGCATGCACCATGTTGCTTGGGCGCAAGACGCGTTGCATTGATTGCAATCGCGATCGTTAATTAAATGTCGAAAGGAATGTTGTTGTTGTTGTAGCTTGTTGCTTGTTGTTTGTTGCTTCTGCTGCGTAAAGATCAGCCAGCTGGGATAAGGCCAAGTTGCTGTTGTTTTTAGCCTGGCCTGCTATTTTTAGCCGCTGCGCCGCGTTGCGTGCCGCGATTCAACGCTGCCTTGCGCCGCACTCTTTATTATCGCCCTTGATCTTGGCTAAATCGAAATCGCCTGCATTGCGTGAAGTGTTGCAAATGAGTTTTTGTCCGGGGCGTGCATTGAATTTTCAATTGGCTAGCAAATTGGCAGCACCAAATCAGGTAGAAGCGGCAGCAGCTGCGCTCAGCCCATATGCATAGCTTCATTATCGGCAAAAAATGTTTCAATAAAAGTAAAAATAGTTTATTGATAAGCAAAAGAGCATGTCTATCGACATGTTATCGATAGACTATTTTTAAACTTGTATTTAATATACGGATAAAGATATTAATAAGTTTAAAAATAAAATTGTTGGTCCAAAATCCTGTAAAAAATTTCAAATATATACTCTAATTTCCCATATAAGGATAATTCTCAACTTTCCCTAGCCGTAACTTTGTCAAAACTTAACCGATTTCCATAGGCATTGTCTTTTTGTTCATGGTTCGATGCCTATATTAATCCTACATATCAGTTTAAAAATAAAATTTTTGATTCAATTTCATGTAAAAAAATTGCAAATATATACCCTAGTGTTCCCATATAAGGATAATTCTCAACTTTCCCTAGCCGTAACTTTGCCAAAACTTAACCGA